>VZUI01063095.1:0-20279 GCA_013401135.1 Cettia cetti | reverse complement strand
TGCTTTCAACAGATGAAATAGAATACACTTTTTTTTTTTTTTGGTTCCATAACCCAAGACATTAAGTATATTAGAAACCAAAGTCACCAATAAAAGTTATGCAAACCTGCATGATTTATAACAAAATTAATAAAGTGAAATTTATTTCTTTTATATTTGATTTAAAGTATGCTAAACAAGAGCTGTTTAAGCTAACAAATTTACTAAATCATATCATACAGTTCATTTGGAAATTTTCCTTTGATTTAGGAAATATTCATTGTAAGGATTAGTTTCACAATGTAGACAAATTAACTGCTGTGCCTTAGATAACAAGATTAAGATCAAATCAGCTTTTCTAGTAACAATGTATTGATTTAACTATTGAAGACCAATATAAAAAGCTTTCCTCCAACTCTCATTCTACTGATAACAGAAGACTATGTGAAGACCACGTAAAACAGTGCAACCAGAAAAGCCACTTGATGCTGCAAATCCACCACAGTTAAAATTTCTAGCTAAATGACAGTTAGCATTTAGTTCTCATAAAAATGTTAGTTGTGCAAAATAGGTAACACACTCCACAAAGCAAATTTTGATTTTCTTTTTTAATTATTTTTGAAGTTGCAGAGATTTGCACAGAAACAATATTGATGTGATTCTGAGCTACAAGTACCTAGGAAGGCCAAGTCTTTATATTACAAAGAAGTTAATACAAAATTCATTGATTCAAATTAACAGGCAGGAGAACAAGGCTGTTTTACTTTTCTCCCCAATAGAAAAAATCTTTCTATATAGCCACCTGTAAAAAGACAGAATGCAGAGAGTGGGGGTATTAGTTGCACATGATAAGGACAGATTTTACACTGTACCTACTGACACAATGATAAAGCTACAGCTGTTACAACTTATTCAAAAATCAATTCCTTGTTACAGGCTTTTTACAGTTCTGCTGGAAGTGTCTTGAAGAGAATTGTTATTCTCACCACAGGTACAAAAAGTACTGGTAACTATTCATGTACTCTGGAAATGATAACTAACAAATCACTTATTACAGTATCAATAATATCCTCAACTGTACTGAGACATAATAGTAATAATTACCAATAAGATAGAGGAACCTTAATCACTATAAACAGGAAAACAGCTTACAGTTTTCATTTTAACAGATTTTCAAATCTTAAAAAAATCGGCTCTTATTTTAAAGCCAGGTGAGAAACTCAAGAAAGGAACATGGCAGGTGTTACATATTAACAACAACCTGTTTTTAAAAAACCCAACAACTTATTAAAAGATGTATATTATTTTGTGAAATCCCTAAGCTTGATATATTTGTGTCTTAAGAGAGAACTTCAGCAATGATCAGGTGATAAGAAATATCTAACTGGTAAGCCAGTGCTAAGTTAAAATCACAGAATTAGAAGTGGAAATTTAAAACTGGCGCCTTTCCTCATTTTGCATATTTACACAACTGTTTTTCTACTTCCTATGAACTCCAATATTTAGACATATTTAGAAAATATGTGGTTGGGTGGCCTCTTCTATTTTTTTCTTCCCCCCCCCTCCCCCTGCTTCATTTTAATAGAACAATAAAATCACAGAATAGTTTGGGTTGGAAGGGACATTTAAAAGTCATCTAGTTCAACTAGCCTGCAGTGAACAGGGACATATTCAATTTTATGAGGTTGCTCAGAGCCCTATCCAACTGGACCTTGAATGTTTCCAGGCATGGAGCATCTTTGGGCAATCTCATGTTTCATTACCCTCATTCCAAAAAAAATCACTCATATTTAATCAACTCAAGTATATCTACCCTCTTAAAGTTTAAAACTATTATCCCTTTTCCTGGGTGAGGAACAGTGCAGCAACAGTAAAAAGAAAGAAAACAGGAGGTAAAATGAACATCATAAACTTATAAATATATTGACTTGAAGTGAACAGTGTAAGCTGCAGGAACTACTCTTGAAAACCTCCCAGAAGATATCAGTGGAGAACCAATTTGCAGCTGAAGGCTATGCTGCTTCTCAGGTGAAACTTTGGGAATGCACTGTGGGAGAGATACCAAATACAGTCTGAATACCAAATGAATTTATAAGACTCCTAAAATTTCAAAGCTGCACAACAGAAGAAAAATCCCTTGAAAAAAAGAATGTGGCAATTGAAAAAGAAACACTAAGGGAAAGGATACGATTCTGGTATTATGAGCATAACTCTAAGAAATTTCAGCCAGCAAATTACCTCCAGTTGAAAACAATGATGAGGCCAAAGGGAAACAACTCAAACAATTGTTTGCCAGCATATAGAGTTTGGCATTGTTAAACAACTTCTTTCAAAGATATGGGTGAAAGATGTGAAACCATTCATTAAAGTCATAGTAGAAATGCAAAGCAAGATCATTTGTAACTGGGATGGAGCTGGATGAAAGAATTACAGGTTTAGAAAGGATGGAATTAAAATTAAAAGTGATGGTATAGTAGTAAGTACTCACAAAAAGGATTAAATAAAGATAATATTCTCCATAATTTAAAAAAACCTCACTGCTTTGGGGAGGACTTCTCAGGTATATGCTAATACTTCTCCTGCATCAGGGCTGGAAAATGGTTAATTTGGTTTTGTAAGTTTACATGAGATATATAAAGTAGTGTTATTTTTATGATTCCTACTGACTTCTTAGCATTTCCCTTCCAAAATGTATCAATTCATAGTGGTAATTCTCAGGCATGTTTTGATATAAATAAGTAGTAAATTCCTAAGTCAATTCACCTGTTCTGCCCTGGCAAACACTCATTCTGTGAAAAGAAACACCTTTTGGTCAAGAGATCTCAAGATAATTCACTTTGTTTCAAATTGACACCAAAGAAAGAAACAGATAAAAACCAAGGAACTGGGTTTATTAGTATGGCAGACAGAAAAATTAGTAGGACAATAAATAAAGTCAACAGAAGAACAGAAAGATTTGAATGTGGAGGTAGAGGTACTGAATTTAAATAGAAGTAGAATATCTGAAGTCCCCAAAAAGAAAGGAAAAAATCAGAAGGCAGACAGTCTGCTTGGATAAAAACAACAGAAAAGCCAGAATTTTAAAAGTAAAAATATCTATAAACTTATGGATAAAGGATCAATGAATTACACAAATCAAAGTCAGAAATACAAATATCCGTAAGCAGATTTAAACTTCAGTTTTCTAAGAAATTTAAAATAACATAAAATTCGTTATCCAGAGGTAGGGCAATGGAAATAATTACATCAGTTGTTAAAGCAAGCTTTCTTTGTTAAAACTGAAGAGAATTAAAATCCATAAACTGAAAGATAATATTCAGTTAATCATTCATGTAGAGGTTGTAACCTGGGACTATCAAATAACCTACTACTCTTCTTACTGTCAGATGTATGGGGGACAAAATGAAAAGAAAAATGCTTCAGCTACTGCAATCCTGCTTGACTACAGTTCAGAAACAACTCAGAAAGGAAATTACAAAGAAAAGGTAATTGCACATGGAGGGAAGTGAACAAAATATCAACTATTTTTCAAACACAAAAATGTGCCTTTTTTGTTTTATCACTATCCTCATACAATTAAGATGCATCCATGTAATTTATCTAAATTTAAGCAGAATCTCTGGTAGAAATGCCTCATGGGAAATTATTTTTTAATTCAGAAAAGATCAAGTTTTATAGAACTGACTTACAGCAAGAAATTTTACATAAACAGAAAAATAGCAACAACAAAAATCCTCAAACCCACCAGAAAACCCAACAACAGAAAAAAAAGTCTTACGTTGAAAGGTACATTATCACATGAGAGATGTCAAAAATGTTCTTTAATCACAGACCTTGATACTGATCTCATACATTATTTTCATTGGTGATCGTAACATGAGGAATTCTAGCAAGACAAATTACAGAGTCAGTTTTAGAGGCAGTATCACTACTGAAGACTGAATTACTGTCCTTCAGGAGTAATTAGACTTCTCTGGAGATAAAACCGAACAAACACATAAACAAAAAAAAGCTCACACGCAAAAAACCCCCAAACCTCTAACAGAAAATTTCTTGCACTTGGAGACTAAGAAGAAGAATCCATGTCCTAAGATGAGAAAGGCAGTATTGCAGGTAATTATTATGAATGAAAAAGACCCAAAATAATTTCTAACATGCAAAAACTGATAGGCATTCAGTCATTACTGAATTACTGGGATTGGAATAATGCATTACTGGAAACTAGGTGTATTTATCTAAAAAGTACTGAAAATGCATCCTGGATAATTTTTTACAGCAATTGATAGAGATTTAAAAATACAAGATTTATTTAAAGTAGGTTGGTGTGGAGAAGAGTTTCTAGACTTAGATGAGTAAAAACATGATGTTAAAACAGTCTCATTATTTGTGTTAGGAACACAAAAGCTGTAATAACACTTAGTAACTGACCAGGATATGAGGTTTATTTATGTTAGTTAGGAGTACTAAGCTTTTTTGCATTCAGTAAGAGCCAGCTTCCCCTACTCACTATAAGTGTAATTATTCTATGGTTCAAAGAGTTGTACTGAGAATCTTCTTGGCTAGTAATGTACCACACTATGGTTAGTGTGGCTAGATGGGGTATTAGTACTTTTATAAGCATCAGAGGTTCAAACTGTTTGAAAAGCTTTTTGTCTCAGAGGTTAATAGTTTTGACACTGGATTTTACAAGTTCACGAACAGTATAGGAGGGTAAGGGGAGAATATGAGACCAAATAGGAAATAATCTGACACAAAATTTTAAGAAAATGAATCATTGGTATATTTAAGATGGCAGTGGATTGCTGTGCATTGTGGGTTTGTATGTAGTAGACTTTAAGACTCTGTGGTTACCAAGCAATCCTGAGAAATTCTTGACATGAAAAATAAATATATAGAAAAGGAGAAACTGTGCAGATACAAAAGTTGGGGAAGATTCCAAGGCCTTACCTCCCCTTTCAGATCAGCAGCAGCATTGAAGTGGGAAGTACACATGCATGTGATTGTTCAGTTCACATGCGAGCTGACGCATAGGAATAGTTCTTAGTGTAGATGCAGGAGTCTGTGTCTGCACGCAGCTACTGAGGCACACACAGAGAAGAAAAATGTCTCAGTAGAACTAAAGATGTATGCATGCCTGGAAGATGGGAGAAAATTCAAATCCTGTATCAATGCAATAATATCAGTCATGTGATACAAGGCAGACAATCCATATCAAACTCAGGATAGCTGGTTGATTCTTTCCAAAGAGATTATTTGCAGTTAAAAAGGCAGAATCTCTATTTACCAATACCTTCAGTATTTCCTCTCATGCATTGCCTTCTATCATTTATTTAAAATAAACTTACATATATAATACAATTCATAACAGTATCAGAGAAAGAAAAAGAACATTCTGAATTCTTTACTTACTGTGGTTACATGGCTCAGAATCTGTTTAACATTAGCACAATACTGTCCATGCTATAATTTTAGGGTCACTTTTCATGGTTTTTCTAGAAACTCAGGCTCTGAATTCATGAGACAATGATCATAAAATACAGATAAAATATGGATAAAACTTTTAATGGTGATCTTAAGTATCTACAAGTCATTACTTGAGCTGGTTGCTCACCTGATCTTGAACAATACAGGCATGCAAAATATAACCACCTGGCCTACATAACAATGAAAAAAAGTAGCTAAATTAAAAACCCTATTCAATTTATCCTTAATGCAGTTCTAAATCACTCAATAGTTCAGGCTGAAAAAAAGGAAATTGAAAAAAAAAATTGTATTAATAAGCTTAAAAATAACAGCGAAACAGAGACGACCTTAATTCTGCCACAGAGGTTTCACCACAGTCACTATTAAATGACAATGCAGGCAAAGGTTTTTATAGTGAAAAAGTGAAATACACCCCAAAATTTTAGAACTGCACAGATAAGGACACATACAAATCCTGTGTTCAAAGCTCAAATTTTAAGTCTCAGAAGATAGAAACCTATGGGTTTGTCCATAGTTACATATGACCTATATGCCCATTAGTGGCTGAATGTACACTGGACCTCAAATTTCACCAGCACTTTTAGGAGGAATTTTTACACAGGATTCAGGAACAAATTCTTATGCAGGAGAATAGCTCCATTTCTCTTAGACTCCAATTTTGCATTTAGCAAAAGCAGAAGGTACAAAATCTCAAAATAATTTTAATGGTGTAATTACTTTAAAATATTAGGTTCATCAAGACATCTGCTGCTGCTCTAAAGAACTATAGCAGTGAATTTCATAATGCTAAAATGTTTTGTCAGTGAGTAGTCTAGATGGTTTTACATCTTCTCTGCACTTTTTACTCTAACTGTAAAAACAGCTATAAAAAAACCTTGAACACCAAACACCTCCCAAAATAAGATATTGGTACTGCTAACACAACAGCAGAATTAAAATAAGCTTAGGATAAGCTTTGAGGTATGTTTGTAGGAAAAAGATTAATGCCTATTGGTATCAAAATCAAATCACAAAATTTGTGAAGGGTGGAAGGGAACCCTTGAGGTCACCTGGTACAACACCTTGTGTTCAAGGAGGGTCATCTAGATCTGGCTGACAAGGATCATAGCCAGGTGGATTTTCAGTGCCTCCAGGGAGAGAGACCCTGACTACCTCTCTGGGCAACCTGTGCAGTGCTCACTGACCATCAGTGTAAAAATGTTTCCTGATGCTCAGGGGAAACCTCCAGTGATTCAGTTTGTGCCCACTTCCTCTGGTCCTGCCACTGGGCACCTGAGAAAACATCCCTTCTCAATATTCTTTGTGCCCTTCCTTCAACTATTTGTATACATTAATAAGATCCCCCTGGGTCTTCTCTTCTCCAAGATGTACAGTCCCAGTTCTGAGTCTTTACTCATGGGAGAGATGCTGCAGTCCTTTCATCATCTTTGCAGCCTTTTGCTGGACTTTATCCAGTATGTCCATACTCTTCCTGTTCTGAAGAGCCCAGAACTGGACATAGCCCTCCAGATGTGATCTTTCCAGTGCTGAGTAGAAGGGAAGGATCTCCTCCCTCAGCCTGCTGGCAATACTTTGTCTAATGAAGTGCAGGATACCATTGACACTTTGTGTCAAGGGCATATTGTCAGCTCATGTTCAGTTTGGGTGATTACCAGGACCCCCAGGTCCTTCTCTCTGACAAGATGATTTGCAGATGGGTTGTCCCCAATATGTACTCATGTAGGGTGTTGTTCTTCCCAGGCACAGGACCTGTGGAACTCCATGTGGTTCCTTTCACCACATTTTTCTAGTTTGTCCAGGTCTGACTGAATGTGATCACAACCTGCAGCCTGTTAGCCACTCCTCCCAGTTTTGTGTCATCAACAGACTGGTGGAAGATACACTCTGCACCATCATCCAGATCAGTAACAAAGATGTTAAACAGGACCGGACACAGTTTTGACTTCTGGCCTGTCCTTCCCAAAGATCTTGTATCCCTCCATTCAACACTCTAGTCGTGGGAGTCAACCCACCACACCCCCATGATCCCATCAAGATTGTTGCAGCAGCCTTGCTGCTGGTTTTACCAGGATTCTTTGTGTGTGAATCACATTTCTTATTGTCAGGCATTGAACACAGTCTACTGGATGAGCTGTTCACTTGAGGGAACAGAAAAAGAAAAGTTGGGGTAAATAATAATAAAAAAAAATCAGCAAAGCCATTACTGTGTCTCATGATTTTTTCTTTCAAAAAGAATAGCTGTAAGTGGCATCTCAAAGTGGGAAAAATTGCACCTAAATGAAGAAAATCTGGGTGCATGAATTTTTCCTCCTCATTGTAGAGGCTTTGTACAAAAACAGTGTCCATAATAGAGTCAGCCTTTAGCTCATGCTTACCACAGAACTTTAAAATCATCATCTTCATTGTGGCATTAAACTCTGAATCCATGTATGTCACAAACCCATAATTTCACTTTGCAGTAACTCAGAGCTAAGTTCAGCCTCTTCTTACACCTACTAATAGTTTATGGTTTATACTTTATGGTCTACCCCTTTATACCATAATCAAAGATGATAAAATTATTATAATGAACATTTGCAGATGCTTCTCTGTCTAGAAATATTTCTTCTTGAACAGATTTTTATAATACCTCTCATCCTTTCCCAAGCATTTAGAAATCAGAGCTGGGTCAAAGTCTGAATCTTATTTTTATTCTTTGGGAACTTTACAGAATATTAAGTCTCTAATTCCCATTTAAGCCAAGGGCTATGAAATGAAAGAAAGCTCAGAAGGAGCCATTAGCATCTTATTTTCCTTTTCCCTTCCCTGCTTTTTTTTTTTTTTTTTTTTTTTTTTTTGATTAACAACTTAATTCAGACTATGAAGAAAGAGAAAAAAACACCGTGGTTAATGCTTATCAACAAAATGACTGATTTTTGTGTAAATCACTAGTGTATTGTATCATTCTCTAAAAGAGAATGGGATTTCAATAAATATCAAGAAGTTTTCCTGATGTAAACTGATGATGTAAAATTTACTTTCTTAATTGTCATTAAAAATAACCAAAATTAAATCTCATTAGGCACAATTATTTGAAACCAGTAATGTCTGTGATCCAGCTTATCTGTCACAAGTAATTTAAAGATCAATGTGACTAGAATCAGATTTCCAACTTGTTTTTTTTTTTTTTTTTTCTTTCCTGATTGTGATATTGAATACACAAGCACTAGTATTTTGGAGATGTTTATTGAGAGGCTTTTTGTGGAAAAAAACCTGGGATTAAAAAGAGTTGTACAACAATTATAGGGGAAACTACAGTTGCTATTCTCTGGACAGAATGCCGTCAACATATCTGACACACAATACAATCTAAGGAGGACTAAAGAGACCGTAGAATGGAATGGAAACACCATGCCCAGACTCTTTTGAAACTCTTGCAGAGAAAGGAACTCACTGGTACCTTTTAGATGAGAAGCTACACAGCAGCTGAAAACCAAGGGAGATAAAAGAAAATGTCCTACTGCTGAATCATCAGCTGTAGTGAAGTCATTCTCCTTGGAGTAATGCATGTCCCCATCCAGGGTTATCTCAGATACCATACTGAGATACCCACCCCCAAGGTAAGGCCATCCTTCACTGAGTAAAATGTATGACTAAAGTAACTCAAGCTCTCCCTAAACACAAACAAAGAGTATAAAAGTAAGTAAGTTAAGAATGGGCACTGTCTTTTTCCCCATGGGACCAACAACTGTACTGTATGTATGCTGAATGATTATTTTGTGTTAGCTTTTTTTAGGGATTAGGTCTTGTTACTGCTTCACTTTGAATACGTTTTTGCAGTCAGATGATATCACCAGGAGTCTTTGAACCTTAACCTGTCACAATTTTATTAATTATGAGGGTTATTCTGTAAACTGTAAATGTGAGTCCTTCAAGAGCACTGACAGTCTCTGGCAGTGGGTAAAGGTGTGAAGACTCAGGAGGGGGTCTCTCTGGAGTGTGACCCTGAGCGAGTCCATCAAGCTGCACTCCAATCCAATGAACTTCCCAATGAAGGCTCCCCATAACAAGGCATTGACAGACTGGCAGGGCAAGAAGGGTCTCAGATTTCCTGGGGGCTCTGACAGACTAATCTAACACTAAGGGTTTAAGTAAATCTCCCCCTTCCACATTATATTTTTGGAAAAAAAAAAATTAAACCAAAAGTTAATGTTAGATTTTTACTCCCCAACTTCTGTAGAATTCTGGCTATTTTCTTAGGTGCTTGTTGGTTTATTAGATACTTCTGAGCTTAGGGGGATTCATGAATCCATTATTATTGGTCCTTTCAAGCACTGAGCATCATTTTTTCACAGGTATTGTGACAATAGCTTAAAATCAAAAGAAACTATGCAACTCTGTGATTTAATTACTTACCAATATAATCTAAGGGTTTTTACAACTGTTTAGTTTTTGTTTACTTTGAATAAAAAGATTACAATCAGTTAGGTATCAATTCCTGAGAACCCATGCAGTCATCTTTTGTTTTTGTCAGGAAAATATAAACTGTCACCCAAATTTTCTACTCCCCAGTTATGTGTTTAATATATTTCAGGATTAGATGCTTCATTTTTTTTTTTCCCTCCCCAAGTAATCCTTTTTTTATTTTCATCTGTTCTGTGTTAGCATTTTAAGAATAACACTTTTAATTTGTCATAAAAGTAAACAGGAAAAAATGTTCTGACACCAAGCTTGTATTGTAGCAATAAAAGAATGATGTAAGTCTTGCTACAGCTTGCTGTTCATCTTTCTGGAAGTGAATAAAAAAATAACTTTGTGCTTCCTTATATACAACAGCAGTTAGGGCCAGCTTTCATTAGGCAATAGCACTGAATGCTGAAATCTATTCCCTTACACTGAATTTCTGTAAACATGCAAATAAAAATTCTCTCCTCCACAAGGTCATCTTCTCTATATAATTGCAGAGGCCAGCCTTTCATAGTGTTATATAATAGGGAGGTGCTCTCTCAAATATTACCATTTGATGGTTCAGTGCAGAACTTTCATAACGTGCACCTTAATGTAGCATGTAAAACTGTAATAGACCATTACTGCATTCAGACATATCTCCAGATCAGTGATCAAGTAAAAGTTAAATCGAAAGAAAGGCTGCTCAAATAGCTACAACCTACTTGTCTTGCTGCAGATACAAAAAATATTAGTGAGCTTTCAACATACAGTTTCTCAATGCTTTCCTTTCAGAAAAGAATTGTCACCTAGAGAAAGCAAATAAATAAACATTTTTCCAATACTCATTTGTACCCTGTCAGATATGACAGCAGGAAATTATTTTGAGGTGTTGAATTTTTGTTTATTTGTTTGTTCATTTGTGTGGTTTAAATTAAAGTGCATGCATCTATGCTGTTTATAAAGATTTGTGCATCTCCCAGTTTCCTTTGCCTTATCAAATGGGAGTATGAATGATTATCAAGAAGTTGCTTTTAAATAACTTTTGTGGGATAGCATTTTTATTTTTATCGGGAGGCTTATGCATGAGGATACCTGCAAGGCAAAGATTTTTTTATGAGGATAGTGGACTTGCATAATGTTGAGAATCAAATCTAGTCATGCTTTTTTCTCAGTTCACAAATCACAGTGATGGAATATAAGATCAAATATATAAATTAAAATAATAATAATAAGGAACAAAACAATAAATGAGTAATTCACAGTCTAAATACTACACAAAACAAAAGTGAAAGCTGGGAGGAGAGGCCAATATCCCAGAGGGCTGTGCAGCCTTTCAGAAGGACTTCAACAGGTTGGAGAGATGGGCAGAGAGAGATGGTTGGAGAGAACCTTCTGAAATTCAACAAAAACAAGTGCAGGGTTCTGCCCCTGAGCAATAATAACCCCATGCACCAGGATGGGCTGGTGGCTGGAAAGCAGCTCTGTGGAGAAGGACAGATCCCTCTGTGAGGATCCTTGTGGACAACAAGCTGGCCATGAGCAAACAGTGTGTCCTTGTGGCCAAGAAGGCCAACAGAATCCTGAGATGCATTAGCAATAATATTTCCAGTAGGTTGAGGGAGGTGATCCTGTCCCTCTGCCCAGCCCTGGTGAGGCCACATCTGGAGTGCTGTGTCCAGTTCTGGGCTCCTCAGTGCAAGAGAGACCTGGAGCTCCTGGAGCAGGTCCAGCAGAGTGCTACAAAAAGGAGCCTGTTCAGTCTTGAGAAGCAATAACTGAGAGGAGGTCTTATCAGTGTAAATAAGTGACTGAAGAGAGGCTGTCAAGAAGATGGAGCCAGGCTCTTTTCAGTGATGGTGAGCAACGGGAATGAAAAAGGCAGAAACAGGCACAGGAAATTCCACCTTGTCCCAGGGTGACGGTGCCTCTGTATCCCGGATCGTGAGATTGTTGTGTCTGGTGGCGGCGGCCTTTCCCCCACCCTTCGGTGGGCTGCTGCGGCCGTGCCGCTCACTTCTTGCTGCTGCTGCTTTGGCTGCTATTGCTGGCTTTGCTGCTTTCAGCTTTTGCTTTCGCTGGCTTCTCGCTGCCATTCTTTCTGCTTTTTTTTTTTTATTTTTCTCTTCCTCTCTCACTCTTTCTTCCCCGTCCCTGAAGATCTGGACTAACTCTGGACTAGGCCTGGGAACGTGAGTCTGCAGGAGAAGCTCGGCGCCCTCCCTTCACAGCAACTGCCTGAGTATCATCTGGGGCTGTTCTTTCTTCCCTGTGTTGGGGGGTGTTCTTTTCCTTTTGTTGTTTGTTAATAAACAGGTTTTTTCCACTTTTCCTCCGAGGAGTTCCTTCCCAAACCCGGGGTTGGGGGAAGGGGTGGTGGAGATTTGTCTCCTAGGGGACTCCTTGCGGAGATTTTACCCCTAATATGTCCTAAACCTGGACACACCTTTGAGGAAGAACTTCTTTACTGTGCAGCTGTCTGTGCCCAGAGAGGTTGTGGAGTCTCCCTCACCAGAGATATTCAAGAACACTCTAGACTTAATTCTGTTGGATGCGCTCCAGGATGGTCCCACTTGGACAGGGAGGCTGGACCAGATGACCCAGTGCCTTTTAACTTTACCCATTCTATGTGAAATAAAGTTAGTTTTTACCAGCTCTTTTAAGCTGGCAGGAAATTGGACTTCTCATGCCAAGGGTTACACTTCAAAAATTTTTAAAAGTATAATACCTCAGCATATCATTATATTGATATTGTGTATCTTTTAATATTGTAAAATAATAAACTTATAAAATACTTCATAAAATTAAAATAATAATTTTTAATATTTCTAGGCTTCTGGTAATAAACATGAAAACCTGAAAATAAACATAGAAAAATGGGATGTTAAGAATTGAAAAGGATATTAATGATCATCTAGTCCCCTCTAATTGTGACATATCCTAGGGCATTCAGGTGACACAATCTGATTCTTAATAAGTGTGAAAAGTGTGTGAAAAGAAAGAAGCCAAAAGGTAGGAAAGGATAGAACAGATACCACATCAATTAATTCTAAGATTGTTCACTTCATCATTCAAAGTCCTCTATGAATATGACTTGCAGTAATTTAGTAATTTAGATTTAATTTAGTTCTATATGAATATGACTTAGAGTAATTTAGATAATGAATATATTTTTTAAAAAATCATATGGAGTAAAAATGGTTCAAAAATTATTTTTTTTAAATAAGAAAATCCAATACAGCAAGAAAAACTGGTTTTGGTAAGAAAAAATGGCATCATATCAGTGAAGTTGTAAGAAAAGTGCACAGACTCAGAAAAAGAAAAAAGGGTAATTCAAGACATGTAACTTAGTTATGTGTGCACTTTGCTAGATGTGATCTCCTCAGTATGCAGCAACACAACTCTTTGAGTTCTTTTAAATGCTATGAAGGACTTCCAGGCCGACCGCAACTCTCTGTAAACTAAACTACACTCCAAACCTCTTTGGAATTATTTGCAACTATTCACTTGAGCCAGAGTATGCTACACTGAAAAGTAGAAGAAGTTAGTATCATCTATTTGAAAAGCATGAGAGGTTGAGACTGTAATATATTTGTAGGAAATGAGATACACAGAATGTGTAGCTGTAAGAACACTCATGCAACGCATAATGTTTTAGTGAGCACAAAACAAACTGAAAGATAAAGAAGTGGAGAATTCTGTATTCTATATCTCCCTGATATGAATGATCAACTGCAAGCTCAAGAAGATAATCTCTGAGAACAATTGAAACTGTCTAAAAATATCTAGATAACTAAGTTAGTAAAATACTTTAACCATATTGTCCACTGGAAGTCACTAAATATAACTAATGATAGCTTAATTACCTTCTGGAGTAATCAGAGCAACTCCCAGGTATTGAATAATGTCAATGAAGACACAGGAGATGTTTTTAGCTGTGGTATAGTGTTTTTGTAAATCTGAAAGAGAAACAACAGCTGGAGTTGTATTCTGGGATTGGTCAATATCTGATAATTTCAAAATATTCCCAAGTTAGTAACTGAAAATGTTTGAAGTGAAAGCTATTTGCTCAGAAAAGTTTTTAGGCTTTTAGGTTTTACATTCTCTCTGAAGTAAGGCATCAAGAATTATACACACACACACAGAGCAATCCTCTCAGGGATTTTGTTCCACCTCCTTTTTCCCCCTTCTTCATTTGCAGGGAAGCTTAAAATGGATATGGGATAGGGTACAAAACTCATCTCCCAACAACAAAAAAACCAAAAGTCATCTATTTTATAATTGCTGCAAAGTTATCAAAGTTATCCATACACCTTGAAAAATTAGTAGAAAGAATATAAAGAAAATTACAACAAGTATTAAATGTTTTTGAATACACACATATTTAAAAGTCAGGAGGAGTTGGCAGAGATGTCTGCGAGATTGAAGTGTTGTCTTAAGAATCTCCAGCTATACTTTTTTATGTATAAAAGTGCTTCTGGTATCTCAAGTAATTCTTAAGAAACATTTTTTGTTCTGTCTCAAACTTGCTTTGTCTAATCAGGTTTTTAAACTTCATATATCACTCAGAAAATCACCCACTGAGACACACCTGAAGGTGATGTGAGGAAAAAAGTGTGAGTTAAAGAGAAAATCTCAAGAGAAAACTGCATTGAATCTTCTAGAACTATATGTTAATTGAAATATTCAATTTTTTTAATGATAATGAATTAATCTTCAGAACTTTTTACTAGCCCTGTTTACATGGCAAAGTACTAGCAAAGTAGCACCAGAAAATATCTAAGACATTATGAAAGAGACACATTACCTTCAATCAATTATGAAAAGCTAAATATTAAGATTTATCAAACAAACATATTCAAATATAAAACCAAAGGGAAAAAAAAAAACAAACCACAAACACCAAAATATATATCATGGCAGATTGTTACAGCAGATCTTTGCAGATTTCAAGTGCAACTATACAAGTATAGATACCTATACAGATCTGGGTTGAAATTCTCAAACCACTTCTTGATAACTGAGTAAAAGTATACATTATGTCTCAGTTCAGGAAATCCCCCTGTCACAAGAATTTACATCATTCAATTTTTTAAATATGTGGTCCGTGTCTGAAGCTCCTGTGTAAAAGACATTGTTATCAACTGTATTTTATTAAATCAATGACTAAACATATGAACAAGACCTATGCAACCTTTCAAACCCCATGTGCAATCCTCCTATTTGAGACGTGAATTATATCACCAAATATTCTAGGTGAAAAAATGGCAGATGCCAGCATTTTACAAAGAAGCTGATTCTTTCGTTTGACTTAGCATGTTTTAACCACTCATATCACAAATAGCAATGTTTCTAGACAAGGATAAAAAAAAAATAACACTTGAATTACTTGGCTTTTAAAAAAGTATATTTCCATCAGTCATTGGAGCTTTCAATGTATATCAGCCTGCAAACAATGCAGCAGTCATAAGGAATATTAAGCAACAGTAAATTATACTGAATACTGGCACACATTGTTGAGATCTTTTCACCCACATTTTTGTCAGCCAAAAATGTCCAGTGATGACTGTGTTACATAATTCCTAACATGATTGGAAATTTTAGCTACATGGTTGTTAAAAAGCTCTTTACCACAGATCTAGGTTTTTTACCTCTAAGAGATTATCAGGAACTGTAATGACTGATACATTTGGAATCATGTACCTTGAAATGCAAACTATATTGTGAAAACTATGTAGAGTTTTTATGTGTAAATCTATTTTCTACCAGCTGCATTTTTTTCTTTTTTTTCCCCTCCAATTTATGATAAGAGCCCTCAGTAGCCTAAGTTTAACTAACATTTCTTCCCTCCAGCAATTTCAACATTAGGTGAAAATGATTTCATAGTCAGAAATGAGACCAGCCATTTGGTGGAATTTCTCTGAGTCCTTCTATATCATAGTGAATGTAAAATTACATAAATATATATCAGGTAGCTAACAGTTGCTATGTTTTATATGTACAGCAGCTAAAGTCAGATCATCATTCTAATTTCACCAAGCTAAGTATACAGTGAAGTCACCCTCTTATTCGTTTTTGTATTGCACAGCAGAACACAGATTAAATCCAATGCCAATATAAATTCAAGCTGGTGGAGTCTACATAGTCCAGTGAACTGGGAAAATACTACCTCAGATTCCTATAGCATTGCAGCTCCATTGGCATGGCATCAGTCGTGGACTAGTTAAACCTTCCACTCCTTATTAATCAACTAAGGCCCAGAATAATACAGCTGGGAACTTCAAATTATAGACACAGCTCATGCCAAGAGTTCAGAGGTTGAGCCCATTGTATGGTACGATAAAGTGAAGATGTGCTCCACTATAGGAATACAAACCTACAGTGATACAAGACGCAAGAAAGAGCTTTTCTAAAAAAGATATGTTTAGAGTAAAAACCATAGGACAGATACCTCTCACCACCCCATTAAAAACTCATGTGAAAGAAAAATAGTTCTTTATTAAATCTGTATATCATAAATCATTTTCTTACAAACCGAATGAAAAGTAGTCTGACATTTTCTGATCCTTTAACTTCAAAACATTGGGACTATGGAAAATATATATATAAACCCAAAAATTATTTTCAGAAGCTAAAAGATTTTAATAATTTCGTCTTTATTCAACTTTTAGAAACAACTACTTTCTTTTTATTGAGATAACTCTCTCCACTAAGAGATTTCAATCAAAAATAACCTTTTTCAAACTGTTTTGTTTTTCAGCTTGCTCCCTTTAATTAAACTGCACATTGCAGAAGAAAATACATCTACTTTCTGAATATTAATTATAATTCCCTTGAAGTCTCTTAGGTCATTAAAATATGATTAGCTAAAGGCTTTTCCTAGGTGGAATGAATAATAAACTTCAAATACACAGATCCATTTCAAGTCTACAATGATTATCTTGTTGGGATTCAGTTAATGAGAAAAATCCATCTCTGTTGGTTCAGTGACATGGATGAATATTTCAATTCCCAAAGATGCACAGCATGACAAACATAAATCACAACACCTGGAGTATCAAGTTAGTCACCTCACACAGAAGGGTCTGCCAACTACTAAGAATGACACAAGTATTCCTGCTGAGTGTATTACCTAAAATCTCCTCTTCCCTAATTATTTTTATCAGATTACTTTAAATCAGCCCTGTGCTGAGGCTTATTAAAATATTAATCCTGTTTCCACAACAATAAATTTGTTTTACCAACTTGTAATGAATGGATACACTAAAGCATCTTCAATTTTTTATTTATTTATTTATTTTTTCTTAGGTGTAAGCAAGAATCTATCCAGGAAGTGTGATATGCAACATTTCATCACCTTCAGTATTTCCAAATGCTCCTTCTGGGGGTTAGTCATAGTTCCACTTGGAAAGAAATGTTGCAATCATCACTATCAATCTGTATGAGGTTTTAAAGGACATATTTGCATAGTTATATTCAATTAGCACCATCAGAAAATGGGGCAATATTATATTACTGACTATCTAGGGAAACCTTCCTTCCAGGAATGGTCTGAAACCATCTTACCTTCACGAAAATTTGACTGCAGCAACATCTACAACAACATGGCTTAGGTGGTGACCCCTGGGAAAGTTTGGAGGAAGGAAAATTTGCCCTCAGGGATACAGCATCTGATAAAGGTGTGTTTAAACAAACTGAATGCAGACAGGGCTGTGGGGCCTGATGGCATGCACCCCCTGGTGCTGAGAGTTGGCTGATGTCACTCGCAGATGTGATGTAAATGTCATGACATTTGAAGGAGCTAGACAGGGGCAAGGAAAAAGCAAATGTCACAGCCATCAGCAGGAAGGTAAAAAAAAAAATAAATTCCAGGGAGTCACTGGCTAGTAGGCCTCACCTCCATCCCTGTATAGGTGGTGGAGCAGGCAGGATGTTTGGAACTGGAATAGTTTTCAGTACTAAGCACTTGAAAGTGGATTTACAAAGGGAAAATCTGCTTAACCATCTGATAACCTTCTTTGATGACAGAACTGGACTAGTGGGATAGAGGAGAGCAGTGATATTTTTTTTTCTGATTTTAGTAAGACTTCCAGTAAAATCTCCTATAACATCCTCACAGACAAACTGATTAAGTACATATCAGATAAATAGACAGCAAGGAGGGAGGGCTGACAGCTCTCTAAACTTCTGGGCTCACAGGATTTTTTTTTCAAATGGCGTATGGTTCATCTGGAAGCCAGTCACTAGTGGTGTCCCTAGGCATTGATATGGCATCTACTACTGTCTAACCTCTTCATAATGAGCCCGATAACTGGCCTGAAGGCACCCTCAGCAAGTTTGATGATGAAAAAAAATCTGGGAAGAATAGTGTCAGGTGGGTGTGCTGCCGTTCAGAGGAATCTCAAAAGGTTGTGGAAATTGGCTGACTGGAACCTCACAGAGGTCATTGAAGAGATGTGCAGTTTGTCCTGGGGACAAATAACTCCACAAAACACTACAGGCTGGGGCTGACTGGTTGGAAAGCAAGCTTGCAGAAAGGCATCTGGATGTCCTGGTGGACACCAAGCAGAACATGATCTGGTGATATGCCTTTGGAATAAAGATGGTCAATAGCATGCATCGTTGGCTGCATTAGCGGGAGTATCATCAGCAGTCTAAGGGAGGTGAACCCTTCTCTCTGCTCAGCCCTTGGGAGACACATCTTAAGACCTCTGTTAAGGTCTGAGTACCTCTACAAAAGGTTGGTAGCACACTTACTGGTATAAGTGAAGCAAATGGCCAACCCAGATGATTAGGAAACTCATGAGTTTTTCATGTGGGGGAAGATTTAGAGAGCTGTGACTCTTCAGCCTGAAGAAGCAAAGTGCCAAGGGAATCTAATCAATGTGTATAAGTACCTGATGAAAGAAATAAAGATGGCAGAGTCAAACTCTCCTCAGTGATGCCTAGGAGAACACCAGTGTGTAATCAACATTATTCAAATTCTAATTCCTAAAGACACAGCACTTTATCAGTTACTATGACAAAAAAATGAACTCCGTCCCAGCTGAAAAGAGCACAGAGAACAAGCAGCAATGGGTACAAAATGAAATACATGAAATTCCACTTAACTGTTGGAAAAATATAAACTAACCCTCTTTTTTTTTTTAAATTCTGAACTGGTCAAACACGAGGAGGAAGATATGCAGTCCTTTTTCCTCTTAAGATAGGCAAAACGTAACAAGAAACAGTCTCAAGTAACTGCAGCAACTATTTGACTTCTAGATGTTCCTTCCAATTTCAATGACTTACAGATGGAATTAATCTCGTCACTTCATAAACACAGAGACAACTTTCTCACTTCAAAACAATCAGGTGATTTCTGCCACCCTTTTGAAAAAAAATGGCATGCTTCTGACACAATATTTGGATTGCTAAATAAATAGAGTATTACAATGGCTGCATAATTTGATTATCTATTTAAAAGCAATTCTATGATGACCATATTCTGCAGAAAACTTCTAGACAATAATTCAGTTAGACTTTACAAAGCCCAACACTTCATGGTTGCAGATAACAGATATAAAGCAGATATTAACAAAGTAAATAGTAATTAATATTACATTTCTGTCATATTTATTTTGAATAGCTACTGACGTAGGTAAAGATCAAACCTAGCTGCTAATCATTATATTGCTTTAGGTTGAATCCCTCCATTGAGCATGTGCACACACACCACAGGCACACACACACACAGAGCAATGTTATTTAAGTTTCAAGTAATTATAGCCTGAAACAGTCTGAGAAACAGCAAATACAGGTAATTAAATCTTCAACGGAGTACCATTACAAATGTAGGTGGTTTAGTGCAGGTACCCTGGGCTGCAGGAAGTAGAAAGAAAAGAATCAGATCAACAGACAGGCAGATACAGACATAATACACACACACTTACGTGTGCATGAAATATATATATTATCTATCTCTTCAGACTGAAACAAGAGGAATGAGAACCCACCTATATGCAAAATAAATATCAGAACTGCTAGTTACAATTCATGAAAGTCAGTTACTTTTTACTTCTATTTTGTACTTTCTTATACATTCTACCATTCTATTAACAACAAAGAGCATCTAATTGAGTCTACTCATATAATGTACTTGTTTCAATGCTAAAAAGAAGGGCTAGTAAGTGACTGCAGTGGTAAAGAAAAAATAAAGTTCTAATGTCATTATTATGCATAGAAGGGTTGATAGATGTTCAGGGTTTTTTTTCAATTTTAGTAGTAAATGAGGAAGCTAGAAGAAAACCATAATAAACATACCAACATACATACATACATACATACATACATATATATATATATATATATATATATATATATATGAAACACAAGGAAACATAACCACACAG
>VZUI01063092.1:0-24295 GCA_013401135.1 Cettia cetti | reverse complement strand
TCTCCCTCTCCCTCTCCCTCTCCCTCTCCCTCTCCCTCTCCCTCTCCCTCTCCCTTTTCTTCTGTTCCCCCTCCCCAGGGTCCCCCTCAGACTCCACTGGAGCGGTCAGGAGCAGTCAGGACTCACTCTGGAGTCAGTTTTCAGTGCAGGCTGTGCTCAGGCTCAGCTCTGATAGCCTGGTGTGTGTTGTTACAGCCCTGTTATCTCTCCTCCCAGAGCCTGGCCTTGCCAACCCCAGCCATATCCTTAAGCCAATCTGTTCTCACAGGTGGGATCAACAGATCAGGGAGGAATATTTTATTTCCTTCTGGAAGCATCAGGTAGGAAAGGTATTTGCCAGCTCATCTAGGCATGTCTATTCTGGTTTTATTTTTTTATTTTTTTTAGATGAAAGCTGCTCAGCTGGAATTGTTAGAAAATGCAGGTCTGCAAGACAGTGGGTGAGTAAATAATTTGCTGGGTCTGTTATAAATGTGCCAAAAGCATCTCATGACAATACCTTTTAATAACACAGGAGAGTCAATAAATAGCAAAAGAAAAGACTTAAGTGACAGAATTATCTATGCAAACTTTTGTGCTTTTGACTTTAAAAAGGTGTGCTCTTTCTTTTTGTTTGAATGGCTTCATACAGACAAATATTAGAATTTGTTTCTCAGCTATGTAACAATAAAAACAAAACAACCCCAAACCCCAGACAGACCCAGAAACACTCCAACTTAAACCTGAAGAAAATTATCTGCCTCTATGGGAAAGAAACTAATGAAATCCAATCAAATCTCAGCTGGAAGAACAAAGAATGGTGGCTTTGGGCATAAATCAGACATGGAATTAATTTTGTTCTTTATTACATGCCTTAAAAATAAAAAGAGGGCACCTTACCCCCGGGAGTGCTGAACAGATTGAAATGATGTCCAGAGTCTGCCAGCTCCAGAGTTCAGGCAAACAAGACTGGTTCAAAATCAATATGAATCCTACTGGTGATAAAAATCCCCCAAAAGCACAAAGGGCACAGAATCCTTTTGCATTTATCAGTTTCCAGCGTGGAAAGAGGGACCAGGTGAGCAAGAGCAGGGTTTCCCTGTGGTCATGAGGTGCACTTTGCCAGGCACATCTCAAAAATGCAGCTGTTCCACAGGAATCACTGGAGTGGGCCAGGCTTTTATCCCAGCACCACAGGCTTGTGATGGAAATGCCAAAAGCTGAGGGAAGATGGAGCTGGAACCTGGGCACAGCCAGAGTTTCACTCTGCTCTTCCCTAGGCAGGAATTTCCTTGGGATGCTTCTGGTCTCAGACTAAACAGAGATGATCCCTGCTTTGTACTGCCCAAAATTCCTCTTAAATTCATTATTGGGAGCCCAACGTGATCAACGTGGGAAAAGAGTCTCACTCCAATTCTTCTTTTTGCTGGGTCTTCATTTTCTGTCATCATAAAAAGCAGCACAGAGCTCCATTTGGAATTTTTAGCCCAGGATTTTTCCTAGCTTGCAATAAAAATTTTAATTAGACATTTATTATAGATGAGGAAATCTAAAAAAAAAAAAAAAAAAAGCTGCAAAGTGAAAAAACACTGAAATTTTAATATTTCCATTGCTACATCCATTTTTGAAAAATTAAAGGAAGCAAAAACAAACCTAAACCAAAATAGCACCCCAAAAAAAAAAAAAAAGAGAAATATTTTGGTTTGATTTTCTGAACGTCCCTGAAATGTTTCAGCACAGTTCAGTATCAAACATCTCTTTGTCTCTAGTGATGCATTCCTTGCTGGAGTTGTAGAATTCCAGCCTGCTGCAAAAATAGAATTCCAAAGAATATCCAAAAAACACCCTGGAGTGCTGCAATGAGCCTGATGCACTGTGAGTCACAAGCACAAGAGGAATTCCTCTCCAGAGGTCCAAGGTGGAGAAGAGGTGCCCAGCTCCCAAGTTTTTTTTGAGATGGTGTTTAGTGTGTCATAACTAAAATAGGTTCATTATTTTGTTTGAGTGTTTTCAAGCAAAGCATTTAGAAAATTGAAACATTCAAGCCATGGTTCTATTTTTATTCAGTCCCTTTTTTCTGGCTGAAAGTTTATATTGCGTGTTGATTTTTCCAAATAAACAAACCAGCTCCAGCAAATGTAAATTTTTCCTTTGAGAAACTGCCTTTTCCATTGTGTATTTCCAATTCATCCCAATGGAAAGTGCCTGAATAATTCAATAATACATAAAGAAGGTAAAGGGATGGATGTGAAGGCTGAATGCTATTTGGCCAAAGCCCAGAATTAGGCTAGGAGGAGAAAGATGAGCATGGAGTGATGTAAACCCTCTTAAGTGAGGCCTAATGATTCACAAATGCCATGAAATGCATAGGTGGAGTCATTTGTATCCCACACGCAGGCAGCCAGGGATTTGAAAAGTGCAGCACAAGAATTATTGGCCTAATCAGAAAAAAAAAAACCAAAAACCCCAAAACAACAAAAGCCAAACTCAGCTCTGTGTTTATTTCACGTGGCAGAGGCAGAGGTGTCACCCTGGGGTGACCCTGGCCCCTTGCAGGAGCTGTGGGGATGAGGATGGGGCTGGAGGCTGCTGGGTGCCCTCCTGGGCAGGGAGCTGGGCACCAGGACAGGAGGAGGTTTAAAGGGAAAATCACTTTTGAGGCTGCCATCAGCTCTGGGGGGTTTAACTGTGTGTTAGGGCGTGGAGCAGAAGATTTGCTCCTGGGAAAATCTGCAGCACGTCCCACTGGGATGCAGAGACAAGAGGGGCAGGGACCTGGGACAATGCACAGGCACTGCCTGATCTCCTCCTTCCTTCCCTCCTGCTCTGGAATTCTCCACACTTTTTATTCTAAATTAATTTTCTGAGACAAGGAGAAGATGCTGCCTTAGCTTTGTCCTTGGGAGTCACAGATCTTGCCTTGATTGAAGGAATATTTTTACACCTAAATGTGCAGGTTCCCATCAGTTCTTGACAGGTGTGTCACTTCCTATGGCCCCCAGTCAATCTCTCCCCCTCTCTACTTTGCCCTCTGATTGTGTCCTGTAAATATCTCTGTGCTTGTGCCTGCCAGGAGGTCAGAGCTGCTCTGTAACCACCTCACCTGTCAGCAGCCAGCTCTCCCAGCTCTGCAGAGGGTCAGAAAGCCACAAAATCCTGAGCAGGAAGAGGAGAACTTGGGCAAACTTCTTAAAATCTGCCCCAGGAGAGAGACAGCAAGAACAGAGCAAAGCCACTGAGAGCTCCTGGACACCTTCTCTTGCCAATGCTGCCAAGAGCTGGCTCTGGAAATGCCACTGCTGTGGGAGTTTCTCTGAGCCTCACCCCAAAAAGTACTCCACAGCACAAAGAGAAAGCTGGAAAAGGAAACTGCTGTGATTTCTTCTCTTGTAAGCAAGGCACAGATGCATAAAGATGTTATTTACTGGGAATAAAACCTCAACCCCTGACTAACTCCTGAGGAGGTGAGAGAGACCACGGGCAGAAGTGGCTCACAGAGAAAATCTTGTGGGAATAAACGTAAAGGACAAGACCAATGTGTCACCATTATCATATAACTGCCACCAAGTGGAACCATCCAAATTACTTCAGGCAAAACCTGGAGATGTGACATCAGCTTTGTCACCTGCTTAATCTGAGCCAGAGCAGGTGGAGGTGAGACCAAGGTCGTCATTTATCTTAGCAAGGGAGCTCTGAGCTGAGCTGCACAAACACATAACCCCCTCTCTATCTCTCTGCCAGCTCTTGAGAGGCAGCTCTGCCAGCACTGAAGCTCGTGTGTCAGTGGAGGAACACTGTTATCTTCTTATCAGGAGATGACAACCGCAAATACCTCGGCCTGAAAGACTGCTCTGCCATCGCCGGGGCTGAGCATCAACCTGCTTCACAAATAATCTAATTTAGGTGGATAACAGAGCACTTGAATGTGGGAGGTGGAATTCAGAGCCCTGTGAACAGGACAGGAATCTCACATGAGTGCAGACTTGGAGCAGCAAAACCACACAAACTTTGTTCTCTACTTGTGATGGAGGCAGGGAGGGAATAGGTCACCAAGCTGGTTCGTATGCAAGAGATGCATTAATCATTAATGTAGTATTAGTATCTAAAGTCCCCAGATCTCCCTGTAACATGCAAAATAATCCCTCCTGCCATGGATGGTTTGTTTCAGCGAGTAATCCACTCATCCTGTGCTATAATCACAACAGGCACAACTTCCACAGGGACTTTTCAGTGTCAACAGACTTTGGGCTGTGATGTCTTTGAGACAGAGAATTGTCTTTTTGCTGTGTTTGTGTATCTCCAGGTAAGCTGGGGAGGGGCAGCTCTCAGAAATCCCATGCTCTGAGTAACTGCAGTCAGTCACTGCTCCATCCCTCCTCTCTCCCTGGAGCATTCCATGTCCTTGTGTCTCTCCCAGACACATTTAAAAGAACAATTTTTCTTGTGACAAGTAAGGCAAGAAGTGTGAGCTGGTGTCTGACAGGTTCAGGGAGAAGCTCACAATGAGGCAATTAGACATGGAAAGTGCTGATTAGAAGCACCATCACCCATAGCAAGGAAAGAAAAAAATCCCAAGTAGCAGGAGGAAAAGGGAAGAGGGGAAGATAAAAAAGAGAAAATGAAGCATTTGATAAAACAGGTTGGTATAAAAGTTTGTGGTTGATGATGTCTGATACCAGGCTCTAGGACTGCTCAAGGATTCTCTGGAGGGAGCTGGGCTTGGTTACTCCTGGAGACAGGAGGCTGCCCTTGATGGGGAGAAAAGGCTTCCCAGTTTTCATTGCCACGCCGGGCTGGCAGCCAGCAGCTCCTCCCAGAGCTCCCCCCATGCCCACCCAAAGCCCTCCTGCAGCCCTGCCCATCCCCTCTGGCAGGAGAGGGACTCTGCTGCTGCCCACAGGGTCCCAGGGTCACAGGCAGGGGCTCTTTGGAGCACCATGGAAAGCCAGAGAAGTAAAACACTAAATGCAACCCCACTCTGTGTCCCTGACTGCCAGGGGGTGGGCAAAGGGAACCTGTCACCATCCTGTCACCGTGGCTGTGCTGCAAGAGGCCATCAAAGGGTGGAGGTGAGCCTGGGAAGGGGCAGAGGGATGGGGAGTGCATCCTGATTTCAAGGAGGGTTTTTTGAAAGGGTCCTTGCACATCCTGTAATCCTCCCTGAGGAGGCAGGGAGGGAAGCGAGGAAATCAGACAGCCCAGAACTCCACTGAACCCTTCTTTTTAAACACATATATTGCAAGAGACATCGAAAGAAGAGACTCAGGCTCCTTTTGCAGGTGGTGGTGGGTTCTCCTCTATTGTGGGATGAGCTCCTCTTTATACAGAATGTCAGAGGCCAGTTTGATTGGTAACACAAAGGGAAACTTTTCAATCAATTGGTCATCCCAGAGGGGCATCAGAAGAAGGTCCCTCCTATAAGAAAGAATGTAAACATCCTTATATTTACAAAACATTGTTCTTCTGTTTACCAGAAGAACACCTGGGAAAGAACCCTTCTTAATAACAAAGCAACCAGGCATGAAGCTCAGGACTACACACATATTCCCCATTTTGGTCTCTCTGGTAATTTTTAGCAAAGAGCTGTAGCATCAGCCTGGTGTAACCATCCTAGGGAAGGCAGAAAAAGCTGCAGACCATCCAGATCAGATATATGTGCAGCTGGATCTGCCTCCTAGAGTGGTGACAACAAGCAGGAAAACATTAACACCAACGCAGTAATAATATCATTATAAAAGGCATTAATCTCCAGGGCTGTCACTGCTCTGGAGGGCCTGGCTCCAGCAGATTCCAGCCAAGCCTGGCTCCAGGGGCAGGGATCCACTGATGTCCAGCTCCAGGAGAGGGAGAGGGGCTGCAGAGGGGGCTTGGTCACTCATGATGGGCCACGAGACAAAAGGCACCTGCTCTGTGTGAACTGAATGTAAAATAAATAAAGCAATATTGCATCTTCCAGGACCTAAGGGAGCCCTCAAGGAACATGGAGAGGGACTATTTACAAGGGATGGAGTGACAGGAGAATGGGGAATGGCTTCAGACTGGAGGAGAGTGGTCTTGGATGGGAGATTGGGCAGGAATTGTTCCCTGTGAGGGTGGGCAGGCCCTGGCACAGGTGCCCAGAGCAGCTGTGGCTGCCCCTGGATCCCTGGCAGTGCCCAAGGCCAGGCTGGACACTGGGGCTGGAGCAGCCTGGGACAGTGGGAGGTGTCCCAGCCCACGGCAGGGGTGGAATGAGAAGGGCTTTGAGGTCCCTCCCAACCCAAACTGTGATTCCATGATCTAATTGATTCCATGATCTAATTGATTACTCATTACCCAACTTTTCACCTTTTGCTACACACCACTGCCAGCCTTTGCTGGCTAAGTGGGAGGAGGCCTTTGGAGCTTTGAGGAACCAGGTGCTGATGGTGAGCCAGGGCTGGGAACAGCAACACACAACAGCCATTTAAGGACCCAGTAAGAAAGTGCTCTGCCACTTATGGAATTTAGGTGAACGGACTGTAATTACCCAAATATTTATGGGTTCTCTTTATTGTATGAGTCACTGAGGGCTTGTGAGGGGGCAGACAATTTCCATTTTGTTTAGGGCAGAAATATCCCTGGAGACCAAGCTGATCTATGGAGCTGCCATATCAAACCCTCCTAGGAAAGGAAAAAAAAGATAATGCATTTATTAGTCAGCTCACATTGGACTGCTGTGTATAGAAAAGGAGAGAACTGAACTGAAAAATGCTTTTAAAACCACAATTCCATAAGCATCTGTCTCATTTCAAGTACGGCTGGGGCCTTTCTGTCTCCTGAAAGGAAAGGAGAGGGTGAATTCAAATGATCTGTAGCTCTGGAGTGCTGAAGGGGAAAGAAAGTAATTTCCAAATAGAACTGCATCCCTGCAGACAGTGACCAGGCACAGATAACCTCCTCCAGGGAGCCACACTTCCCCCAGAGTCCCTCCCCAAATGACTCCCTCTGTGCTCCCTCTGCTCTCCCTGAGGCTGAGATCAGAACTAAAGGAAGTCACCAGAAAAGAAACAATCATTCTCGGCCATCAGACGAGTGGAGAAAGAGCAGGGAAAGGAGAAGGTGTGTGAGTGATGCCTGTCCCCATCCATGTCCTGTTTGTGGCATTTCAGGCACCAGTCACTTCCCATGCGTGCTGTGGTTTCTGCAGGACACCCTGACCCACAGAGCCCCTGAGGGGAGCTCTGCTGGATCCCAGCACAGCAGGGCATGGAGGAGCCGTGGAAATGCTGTGGAAATGCTCTTCCCCATGCTGGAAGCTGAGGGAGGCTGTGCCTTGGGCAGGGGTGCAGAAATCCCGTGTGGCTGGGGCCCTGCCTGCTGCCAACCTCACAGCTCCTGTGCCTGTGCACCTGGGAAAAGGAAGGGACTGAGGGAAAAGAGGAGGGAAAAGAAGGCAGGAGCAGAAACTGCCCTGAACATTCCCCTTTGGACCAGCACAGCACCTCAGGGGCCTGGTCCAAAGTGGGGCTCTCCAGCAGCACCTGCAGAGGAGCAGTGAGCGGCTGGGGGTGCTGAGGGTTGGAGGGCAGTCCTGCTCCACAGAACAGCTCTGGGGGAGCTGCCAGGGAGCAGGAGCCCAGCCTTGGATGAGGCCACAGCTCAGGACAGGCTCCTTCTGCCACGGGGCATCCCCAGGCCAGTGCTGTCCCCATGAGCCCCGCTGTCCCCCATGGGTGGCCCTGGAGGGGCAGAGGAGGAAGAGGAGCACACAGGGCACACCACGGTGCCAGCAGGACCCTGCCTGGGCAAGGCACAGCAGATCTGGTGCTGTTGAATCTGAGGATCAACATGAGAGGGAAATGGAGAGTAAAGAGCAGTAAATGAGCTGGATTAGAGGAGCTGTTTTACATAGCCCTTCATTTAATCCTTTGCTTTCCTTTCATTGTTTAATTGGTTTAGCTCTTGTACTTCTAATGCTGCAGGCAGAGAGAGCCAACCTCCTCTTTCCTTCTCTTTTCCTGCCTTTCCTTTCCTCTCTTTACATCTCACTATCTAATCCCATTTCTCTCTTTCTCCCTCCATTTCTGTCTCTGTCCCTTGTTCTCATTCCTCCAGCTCCTTTCTCTCTCTCTTCAGGCCCCATATTACTCAAGCAGCTTTTGTTAGTGCTGTCAACTGCATCAGCGTGTAAGTGAAATTGTACTGTAAGTGAAGTTAAAAGTATTTCTATGGTGGGATATTTAATCATTTGAATCCTTGATAGGAGCAGCTCTTTTTATTTTCACTAGCTATAAATCCAGGCTCTATCTAATCTCTGATCTCGACGAGGAGAGAATTAACCAACGGAGTGTGTGACTAGAAAGGAGAAGGCTGGAGAGAAGGGACCACTTTATCTGAGTGTGGAGTGGAGCAGCATAGGAATAAGGCAAGGAGCCATTCCCAGCTCCCTGCCTTTCTTCTCACTGCCTTTCCCTGAGTCTACCTTCATTCCCCTCCCCAGACACTCCAGCATATTGAAAATGCCATTTTCCATCTGCAGCCCTTTCTTTCCCCCTTCAGGGACTCACCCAGCCCATGATGGTGGGCAGGAGTTGAGTCTCTGCCTGCAGAGCCCTGGATCCCAGTCCATCTCCAGCTTGCACTGGGCTGGGCTGGAATGACTCCAGGTGTGGATGGCACCTTGGGCCTCACCCTACCTCGAGGGGACCTGTGCCAGGTTTGGGATCTCAAGGTGACCCTTCCTCTGGCCTGCTCCAGGAGCTGCCTATACAAATGCATTATTCACCTTTTCCTCTTCACCTGGGCCTGCTTAAAGCAGGTAAGAACCTCCCATGCTCTCACTTCTCTGAAGCACAGGGCCAAGTGCCTTTCTTCAGACACATTCCCAGGACTCCACTGTGCAGTGAAGCCACCCATCCTACTGCTCTAAGTTAAATCTTTTTATGTAAGGTTCTGGATGAAGGTCATATCTCAACATCTTTCCTTCTCTAGGCCCTTGGTTCCCCTCCAGGCATGTGGGGTGAGCCCTACAGCTCGTTCCCTTTTCCATAATTCTGTTGCTGGTACACAGCACATCTCCATCAGCTAAGGAGGGGAATGGGGAGATGAGCAGAAATGTTCTGGCTGATTTGAGACTCTCCTGTTTTTCCTCTCAGAATGTGGTGATTTGGTGAAAGCAAAGCATTCTGCTGAGATGTGGTAATTGCAATGGAGCCCCTGACAGGCCAGGGTCATCTCTGGAAACTTTCCTGCTGCTTTCCAGGCATACAGGTTATAAAGAAAAAGGAAATGCCCATAACTGTTGGAATCTGCTAGGAGAGAGGGAAGCTCAGTGGCAGGATTGCATCCAGATCTTCTGGAAGAATTAAATATTTCTGTCTCCTTAGGGCTGAGATTGGACCACCAAGTGAAGGCAGCAGCCATGTACACCAAGGCAGGCATGAAACACAGGATCCCAGAATCCTACAATGGTTTGGGTTGGAAGAGACCTTAAAAATATCTCATTCCACCCCCTGCCATGGGCAGGGACACCTTCCACTGTCCCAGACTGCTCCAAGCCCCATCCAGCCTGGCCTTGGACATCTCCAGTGGTCCAGGAGCAGCCACAGCTTCTCTGGGCAGGAGCAGTAGGAAGAGGTGTGGGGAGCCTGTGTGGGTTGTCCATACATTGCCTAAGCCTTGCCAACAATTTAATCTCTCTTAAAACGCAGTCCAAGAGCTCTATGCAGAGAGCTGCAGCCTGATTTCACTCCATTAGAGCATCAATATTTACCTTGAGAATTTCCCTGAAGGATGAAAAGTGCTACAGGTGCTCAACATCTTGGCTGCATTTCCTTGCAGGAAAAAAACAGCCTACCCTTTCTCCTCCTCCTTCTCACTTCCAATTCTCCAGCACTTCTCTTTTATGCCTGTGGCCTGCTTGTTTGCAAAGTCACCACAGGAATTATGGCTTGCCAAGGAAATGCAGGAGCTCTGATGACTCAAGGGTTAGGTTCCCCCCTCCTCCTCCCTTTCTGGAGGTGCTGGGAGCCGTGGCTGGTGCTGGGCAGTGCTCTGCAAAAGTGGACAATCAGTCAGTGTCACTGGGAGGGGAGGAAGCAGGGGAGATGCTGAGTTTGCCCAGAGTCCTGGCTGCACAGGATTCACACAGCTGTGCTGCTCCCAGTGTAAATACAGACAGCCCCATTCATCACCGGCCTCCCTTCCTCAGCACACGTCCAGGGGAGAGGGATGATTTAGTGCCTGCAGCTGGAACAAGCTCTAAGTTTCTCTAAAACAGCAACATTTAAGAGTTGGGGATGTTTTGCATGTGTGTTTTGTGGTTCTGGGCAGAAGGGAGGAGGCAATGCCAGGAGCTGGGAGCTGCAGCAGAGGGGAGGCCTTGCAGGGAATCATCAGATCTCTGCTCCTCTCACATCTTCCACTCAGGGGAGCTGCATGACACTGGCCCTGGGGATCTTCAGGTGTGGAGCAGGGTCACTCCAGGTTGCCTGAAATCGATGGGAGAGGTGAATCAGGAGAGACAATAAATGACATGGATGGGAGAACGGGAGCCAGCATGGATGGAATTGATCAGCAGGAACGGAGGGATCCACTGAGGCTGTGGAGTGAGGGGCAGTGGGCCCAGAAATGAGCAGTGTGAGCAGTGCTGGGGCCCTCCCCAGGGATGCATCCCTGCAGAGCTGCCCCAGGCACTCGGGAAAGGGCACTTCCCCTCTATCAGTGGTGTCCTCACCCTTCCCTGCCAAAGGGGTTCCTTCTCCCCACAGCAGAGGTGTCGGTGTCCCGAGGGATGGGAATATGGCACTGAGGTCACTGGGGCTGCTGGGGTGTTGGCTGCAGAGGTGCTGGGAGCTGAGGGCTGGGCAAAGCTGCAGAGGGGGCAGGGAGGGGGCAGGGAGGGGGCAGGGAGGGGGCAGGGAGGGGGCAGGCTTTCTCCTGTGTGACAGAGAAGGGTTCCCTGGGCATCTGAATGAGGGAGGAAGGTTGGGGAGCAGCAAGACCCTGGGAATACTGAGGCTCTGAGATGAATAAAAATTGAGGAAGACTTTTCTCCATCACTGAGCTACTCCTAACCCTTGTTACCCCACCAGGAGTGAATCTGCTCTCCTTTGGTGGCAGAAGAAGGGAATGGAGAGAGGGCAGTCCTTATCTTTCCATCCAGCAGCAGCCTCACTCCTGCCATGCCGGGTCACCGTGCCAGGCTCGCTGTCCCTGCCCATGCCTGGCTGTCACTGGTGTCCGTCCTGCAGGCACGTTCCCATCCTGTGTGTGGTTTGCTCAGCCTGTGCTAATTATGCCCTTGACATATGCAGCAGAAGTGCCTGTGTCTATAACAGCACGGGGGTGAGGGAGGTTAATTAACTCGGAGGAAGGAAGCTGAGTGTCCCCACATCACACCCCCTTCCATATGCATTAGTTTTGAAGCCTGAAGACACTGTTTAAGCAAACACAGCCCACGACTCGCTAACTTCCCTCATTCCTGCCTTCCTTCCCTGTAGTGCTGCCCGGGATGGATGGCTCCCCAGCGAATGGAAAGCCTCGCAGAGACAATGGCCGTGCCAGAGCAGATCGTGCCTCGTGCACAGGTGGATCTTCCAGGGAGTGCAGGCAGGGTGGTGCTGAGGACAAGCGCTGGAACACTCCCCTCACTGCACCCGCTGCAATGGGATTTGCTGTAGGGGATGCACAACAACACCCTCAGCCTGGGGGTTCCTCCTCTCCAGCCCTGCCAGACCACGTCAGCACCCTCTGATTCTGTCAGCCACAGGCACAGACCCCCCAGATTCTCCTTGCCTTGCTGGCCAGGAGCAGGAACTGCAGGTCATGCACAGAGCAGCTGCCCTGCCCCTTCCCCAGCTCCGGGGAAGCCTCCTTGGAGCTGTGCTTGGGGCAAGGGTCTTTCCACTACTCAAAATACGCTTCACTTCGGGGATTCCTGCAGGCAAGGTAACACCTGAGAGATACCAAAACCCTCAGGTGCAGCTGAGGCATCACTGCTGCCCTGTAGGGTGATCACACACATAAATATATCCTGCATGTGCTGGGGTCAAGCTGCACCTGTGTTTCTTGGAGATTAAATCTGAGAGGCTGAGTGGCAGCTGCTTGGCCCTTGACTTTTTCTTCTGTTAACACACAGTCTTGAAGGACTCGCTGTCCTTCTTCTTCCTCACCCCTCTGCACAGCCCTCCCCCCTGTACACTTTATCTCCCCGGGCTGTAAATCCTTTGCAGCGGGGCTGCTGCCTCTCTGTTTGCACAGCACCTTTTGCAGAGGGGCTTTCAGCTGCTGCTGGAATATAAACAGCAATACAGCTTTAATTATAAACCCTGTGAGGAGATGGACAGCACAAGCCACAGGTTTGTGTCTCAATCAGGAGACTCCACAGGGGCCACTTTCTCAGTGCAGCCCCATTTTTATGTCCATTGGGCAGCTGCTAAGAGGCCAGTTATGCTCCTTTCTTTCCACTCTCAATAATTACAGGTCTCACAGGCAAAGTGGCTTCGGAGTAGAAATTTTAGAAAGGTTTTAAAAGATTTTATTAGAAAGGATTTGGTTCCTGTGGAATTATTAGTTTAACAAGGCACTTTGCCCACCCCCTGCACTAGAAATGTTATTGATCACACTGCATTTATGGAGAGAGCAAGAGGCTGGCTCTGTGTTTATATGTAATAGGTGCACTGGCATACATTCACATGTACACCCTTCAGAGGTCCTGAATGCTGCACAGATGTGTCCAGCTGTAGATCTGAGCCCACACACAGAGCCCACAGGTGGAAGAGGCTGATAGGTATGGAATGTGTGGGTTTGTCTGTCCTGTTGGAGTGTGTCCATCTTGTTCACTGATGGCAATGGAGGGACATGGTCGGGGCTTTGGGGAGCAGGCACCCCACAGGCCCTGCTCAAACAGCAGGGAACAGCTGCTCTGTGTCCTGTCACAGTTTCGGCCACCTCTGCCTGGAAAGACTCGAGTGACACAGTTAGGTCTGGAACCCTACACAGGGAAAGGCTCAAGTCTGTGGCCAGACAATGAGTTATTACCCCCAAAGCAGTGAGAGCAGAGCTGTGAAGATCCAGAGTTCTTGAAATCTTGCAGTGACAAGTGCCATGTGCAACAATTATTGTTATTTCTTGCATTTGCAAATTTTGCTGCTGCTCATGATCTTCATTTTAATCAGAAAGGATTCTGGAACAAGTGTTTGCTTCAAGCCAACAGGATCTTGAAAATTACTTTAAACATCTGAGCCTTCTCAAAACCCATCCTTGCCCCAGCTGTAAACCTGGTTCTGGTTTCCTGACCAGAGCTGTCCCTTCAGTGCCTTATCCAGTGATGTCTGGTGCTCCCAGCACTGTGTCTTTCCCCTCTGGATGGCAGCCTGGTACCAGCAGCCCATCTCAAAGGCTGCTCCAGGCACCTGCATGGTAGAGACAGGAGGGAAAAAGCAACTTAGGATAAAATTCTCAGCTGCTGGCTGATGCCAAACCAGCTCCTTTTGCAAATATATGAGCACCATTTCCCTTGTCATATGCAACCTGGTGTAACAGAGAGATGGAAAGGGCAAATCCTGTTACACCTGTCCTACCCTGGGCACCCCGGGGATGGGCTGGTGCAGGGTGGGGAAGGGAAGGCAGCAGCTCCCTCCTCTCCCCAGGTTAATCTCCCTTTCCACATAGCCCAAAAGTTATTCCATTCTCAGCTCAGGAAGGTTTAAATTTGCACCTCCCCAGCTCTGCTGCTCTCCAAAGGCTGGAAAAAGGAATCTAAAATTGAAAGTAATCTCAGCTAATACAGAGAAAGTCAGAGGGGAGAACAACAAACTGAAGCTGCTGGTGCCCTGATGCACAGCCAGATTCTTGAGATATGTTTAACTTAGAGGTTTGCTGCCTTCATATTCAACCTGTACTGACATGGTGGCCTGAGTTCAGAGGCTTCCCCAAGCCAGGGTCACAAAATCAGAGACGGGTCCTGCCTCTCATTCTGTTTGTGGCTTGGGGGTTCCACGGTGTTCACGTGGCTCACAAGATCCTTGTGTGTCCATCACACCCCAATAACCTCCATGTCTTCCTACAGGGAACAAGTTTGGTGTGAAGCAACTGGAGATGAGCGGAGGAAAGATATTTTCATTCACAGGAAAGATATTCACCAATGTGAGCTTTCCCTTGGGTGGTTCTGGGGCTCTGGTTTACCCTGTGTAAGGTTGGTACAGGCAGGCTTCATATTTATTTATTTTATTTTTTTTTTAGCAGTGCAAGAGACCTTTCAAATTTGTGCTGTTGTTGGGCTCAAACCTGCAGCTCAGGCTGGCTGTGCAGCACTGAGGCTGGAGGCAGCACTTTGCCCAGCCAATCCATTTCTCTCCCTTTGCATGGCAGTGGGGATTTCTCTCCACACACCTCTCCTGCAGCAAATGACTCTGTGTTTACAGAGAAGGAGAGTTAATAGAAACCAGGCAGAATTCGAGCCTCTCTGGGACTGCTTTACACACTGACAAAATCATTCTTTCCTCCCACGTTAAATATTCATGGCACTCAGATTTTTAGATACAAAGGTACATTTTGTTACTAAATGTGTTGATCCAGAATAGGCTCCTCAGCACGGGGAGTTTTCCACACCTTTTCAGAGGGGGAAAATCAAAAAAAGCAAGCAGGGTGTGTGCCCTGAAAGCAAGGCAGTCTGACTTCATTTCCATCACATCTCTTTTGGGGGTTGTTTTGATTCGGGAGCAATTTTACCAAGATATTTATGGCCCGAACTGCTATTTGTACAATGTTGTGCTTTTGTGTACACGTGAGTGTGTGTCCCTTGTACAAACAGCACATCAACATCTCCGTGCTTCCCAGCCTGTGCTTAAACCCATGAAACAAGATGCTTTAACAAAAGCCCCATATATTACTGCCATTCTGAATATTTGTAATTTTGAGACAATATTTACATAGCCTGTTCAGACTAAGCTCCTGGGCCTGCTGACAGATCACAGGCAGCTGAAAGCACAATGTGTGTGCTGCAGTTTAGTGCTAAGCAGGGGGAAAAAAATAAAATACAAGCAAGATAAAAAAGAGCAGACTTATGTATTAACAGACGCATAAAGCAAACAGCAGAAAGAGAATCAGGTAGAAAATCAAATTGTATAAAGCAGTGCTGGAAGGGAGCTGGATTTGGAGCTTCCAGAGAGGTGTTTGGAAGTGGGGCATCACCTGTGCCCATCTCTCTACCTTTTTATTGCAAGCTGAAAGCAAGTTGTTTCCAAGAACTCAACCCCAGAGTTGAGGTAAGATCAATTCTCCCCTAAGAAAATATCACTAAAGGTAAAAAAAACCCCAAACAACCAAAAAACCAAAGCAGAAATTTGGTCCTCTGCTATTTTCCGTTGAATTTGTTCTTGTTTACAAGCACAGCGATGTTACAAGCTCACTTTGGTTTCATTCTGTGGAATTGATATTTGAGTACACAGGGAACAAACTGAGATACTGCAAACCCCAGGAAAATCATGTCCATAGTTCCCTTTTTCTTTTTAAAGGAGAAATCTGTGTGGGGATGCAGCTGTGGCTTGGGGAAGCTGGCAGGGGTGTGTGCCACCTGCCAGGTCCTGTCCCCAAACCTGAGGAGCTCCCCTGCCTGGGATGGCAAAGCTCAGATCCACCGTGTCCTCTCTTCTTCCTGAGATATTAAAATAACCCTCACTAATTGCCCATTCCCTTGAGTATGTTCAGCATCTGATTACTGAGCCATTCATGCAAGGAGCTGGGCCAGAGGTGTCTCCTCAGCCACCCAGAGCTCTCCACTAAATAACCTTTGCTGTTTCACGGGATCTGTCTGCCTCTTTTGTGCCAATTTGTAGTTTTGTGGCCTTATTTTGGTGGTATCTGACACACACGGAGTGCACATTTAGTATATGGAGGCAGGGATTAGGATGTGACTTTGGGAACCAGAAATGATGAGTGACAGGATGTCAGCCTGAACACCTTCAGAGCCAGCCTAGCCAGGAGCTGGGCCTGAACAAAACATTTGAACAGGGTTTGGGGCAGAGTCTCAGATTCTCTGCTGTCCATTGGGGAGGATCCACTCAGCTGCAGTGCTCAATCAGCTGGGTGTGAAAGGTCCTCATGGTCCACACCACAGAAACCACAATCAAATTAGCACTAACTGGAAATTGCAGCTGAGAGACCAAAGACTGAATGGGCCATGAAGGCTGAACTTCACGTTCTCCTCAGATTCTCAAATCAGCACTAAAATCACTTGCATTAAAAAAAAAACAAAAAAACAACAAACAAAACAAAACAAAAAAACCCCCAAACTATTATTTTGCAAGTTCTTATCTATTTTAAAATGTGTGATGCAGTCACATCACACTCCCACGCAGGAGCAGGGTTTCATCAGTATTGTGCATTTGCAGAGAGGTGGAAAGCCCTGGTTTGAAGTTCTGCAGCAGATGCTGCACAAAGTCAGGATTTCTTTTAAAATCACCTCACAGCCCACAGTGCTTGTACCTCACGCTAACAATGGGTGTTTTATGGCTTCCATCAAATGTGGTTTAAAAGAGAATATCCCCACCAGATGAGGCTACAAAGAGTTCCCCAGTAGCTGTCTGGCCTCCTCCTCACAGTCCCCAAGCTTATACAAGGAGGGTATGACCCCTGTGAAAGAAAGACAAAAGACTTCTGTGGACACAGGGGTTTGATTTGAGCTGAATTCCTGCTCAACAGAGTCCTCAGCAGTTTACTGGCTTGTTTACTGGCTGTGAACCATCTCCCTGTGTTTGAGGCACACCTTTCCTGAGCCTTTGGGTCTCAGTGTGATTTCCATCTCCAACACCCTTGTTGAAAGCTTCACTGAGAATTTTTTTTTTTTCCACTGGGCTGCCATCGCTGGCAGAAAAAGTGAATCTTGTTTCTACTTTGATTTCTTCTGGCTTTCTCCTCCAACCCTGCGTTCTCTGTGTGTCTCTTTCTGAGACAGCGAGGAGGCTGGGCATCTTCCAGCCTGCGTCTGTCCCTGTGACTGTGCTCCCAGAACAAAATCTACAATGTCCCTGTTTCACGTTTCAGACGTGCCCTGCAGGGGGCTGTATCCCCTTTAACATGCCCAGCTTCCATGGCCCTCACCCCGGACTGCGTTGTCAACCCTCTCCCCAATGCCAACTCATCTCAAGTCTTGGGAGAGGTTTCCAGTCCTGTTTCCTTTCTTCCTTGCCGTGATAAATGTTGGTTTTGCAGTAGCACCACGCTCATGCTTCTTCTGAACATTCTGCTGGCATTCCCTTGTCCTGGGAAGTGCCTGATGTACTCATAGCAGAGCTGCTGAGCTGCAAGTTACTCCCATGAAGATCATTGATGGGTCCATTTCCAGAGGGAAAAGCAGTGGATCTATCCTAACCTACAGGGAGAGCAATGAAACTGGCTCCTGGATGAGGGAGCTTCCACCATAAGTGGGAGTAGAGACAAAATGAGCTCATTACTGCTTTCACCCAGTGCCAGGCATTAAAAGAATTTAACTGGTTTAGTGCAATTGGCCTTTTTTTTTTTGTTATGTATTCGGGCTTCGTGACGGACGAGTCGTTAAAAAATAAATACAGAAGTAATGATGGTAGCAATCACAGAAAGCAATTCTCAGATATAATAAAGAGTCTCCTGGATGTGTACAGCCTGTGCTCCACTATTGATTTCTTCCTTTCTTTATTGCACTTCACTCCTCTCTGTTCACCCAAGCCCCAGCCCTCGTGCTGCACAGCCTGCCAGCCAACCACAGCCATGAATTATTAACGTGAAGGAGCCCTTTAATTGGATGAGCTGCAATTAATAATTCATTGGAGGTGCTTGCAGAGAGAGGGAGGGAGGGAGAGCAGGCGAGGTGCCGATGCTGAGAACTGGGCCCACACTCTGGGAGCAAGGGGAAGCTGAGCTGCTCCAGCTGGAGCCCTGGAGGATTGCTGTGTGCCTGGCTGCAGCAGGAGCCAGGCACAGCCAGGAGAGGCCTGCCCAGAGAGTGAGAGATGCTTTTGCAAGTGTGACCTCCCCCTCGCAGACGCTGCGCCCAGCACGCCGGATCCGTGGCGCCGTGCCTGGAGCTGGCAACATGAGGAGCACACAGCAGGGCACAGAGCTCAGCTGTGAGCCCACCTCGCACCTGTGCCCCCAGTGCTCCCTGCAGCAGCCCCAAAACCCCATCCCAGGCGTGATTTCCCTCCCTGCAGGTGACCCAGAGGCAGAGCAGGGTGGGCAAGTGGGAGTGAAGCCACTCTGCTCATTGTTCCAACAGTCCCTCTGCTTCCAGGGCTCCAAAACCAAATTAAAATCCTCAGCCACACACAGCCTTGCTGGTTTCCAGCTGACAGGCAAGGCCACAGATCATTAATGTTAATTAATATTTACATTACAGTTGTGCCTGGAGGGCTCCATTCAGGTCTCTGTTGGTATCCTACAAACATATTGAGGATGGGGTCCCCTCTTGTGCTGCTCAGCCCACAAACACCCAGAGACACGTTCCTCTGCCTGCACACAGCCTTTCCCTTTTGCTTTTCATAACCTGTGTTTTTTACAGCTTCAGTAAAGGAGGCTGGATGGCTATTAAAGAAAAAATGAACAAAAGAAAATAGGAAAAACAAAGCAAGATTTAGTGTTTGTAGAAGCAGTAGGAACAACAATTTCATACCAATTCCTTCGCTGAGCCTCAAATGTGTGAATAAGAGGCAAAACAATCCTGGCATGCAAAGAGCACTGTTTGAGACTTGGACAGATATTGGGACATTCAGCCTGACTCCCTCCTCGGTATCCCTTCCCAAATTTCCAGTGATTGCCCCTGTTCCAAGCCGAGCAGCAGCAGGTGTGTGGCTGAGGCCTGTCTTCAGAAGCTCATGGAAGAAGGACATAGACAACACCTAAAGCCCTCCGCCTTGACTCACATGTATTCCCACAAACAAACCCCAAATTCTTATTTTCCATCATCCCATGCCTTCATGACTTCACTCTGTCAGAAGAGAGGCAGCTCTGCTTCCCCAGTTGTGAGTGAGACTCTGCCCTCTGGGACTGGCTACCAGGTGAACAGGGCCACACGGAGCCACAGATCCATAGGATGGCTCAAGCTGGGAGTGACTCAGAGCACACACAGGAATTTATCCCAATCTCCCCATGTTGCTGCAGTCATGGAGAAAACCACAATCTACAGGGGCCATTCCACTCCTGCAGCAGCTCTGCTGAGTGCACGAAGCTCTGCTTTTCCTCTTGGAAGAAAAAAAAAAAGAAAATAAGAAAAGGCAAAGCTGGTTTGTGGTGTTGATTTTCTCTCCAGGAATCAACTTGGGACTTCTTCCCTCAGCCTTGGCCAATCACTATTGCCTGGTCCAATCTGTGCATCTTCCCCACACTCTCCTGTGTCTTTAATTAACCTATATTGTACCTCCAGCTCAGGCTTGAAGCCAGAGTAATAAATGATTTGCATAGTCTTGTGAGTACAGATATGCTCTAAATCTCAAACCTTCCACTCCTGGCTCCTTCTGAAATAGAGGCAAGCATGGCAACATCTGGATTCCAGCTGAGCTGCTCCATTAGCAAGTTGGGAAGGTGGGGCCAGGCTTTCACCTCTTCCATCTGCTGTGGGGATGTAACGAGGCTTTGATTCACTGAGGGGCTCATTCTTCAATGAAAAATACCTGGGAGTTTGTGCATCTGCCAGGAGCCTGCAAGATAAACAGGGACTTAAATCCTCTCCTGAACCCAAATGTAAACAAATCCATGACCCTGCCAGGCTCTAAGGATCAAGCCTGGCACAGAGTTCTTATCTGTCCCAAAGGGGAGAAGTAATAACACAGATTTTAGTTTGTAAGCTGGCCCCAAGGGCAGGCCAGCCTGGATTCTGTGAATACAAGCATGAGAAACACCTTGATCTTCATTGCCTCTGATTTTCCTATTCCTTCAGGAATCAAGGATATTTTCATTTTATTTCTTGTAGAATTACTGGCCATACATCTGAAAAATGTAGTCAGAAGAGACCCACAATCTATAAAATTTTGCAGTTCCATGTTTTTTTTAAACATTTAATACAACAAACTCAACTGTGTAGAAACCTGAAGCCTGGAAGAAGAGTCTGAGAATTAGGAATTTGAGACTGATTTTGAGTTTTTTTAATTTTTAAATTGAAAGAATTTAATCTCCTCATGTCTCAGTTTCCCCAGCTGTCCAAGTACCATCAGAAAGTCAGGACCCATCCTTGGAGTGGGGGTTTGAGTCTTAATGAAGAGGTTCCAGGCAGTGCAAATGAGAGCTGCTGCATGGCCACTTGGAGCATTAATGTTATTATAGAGGTTCCATGGGGACCCATTCAGGATGGAGAATCATCTTAAAGGGAGATGTGGAGTCTCTGCTTCTGCAGGTTAACAGCTGACCTTTTAATGCTCCATCTGTACAGCCTGATCCAGTGCAAAGGGTTTTTTGATCATTTAATATGGTAAACATAGAAAGAATTTGGGAGAAAATTATGTTCTTTTAGCTGCTATCCAAAGTTTATTTGCTCCTGTTCCTTTTTGTGGTAAGCAGGCTCAGGCTATGCAAGGCTGGGTTAAGGATTCCCCTGAGCTAGGAGTGTGGCCACACAAACCCTTTTTCCAGTGTAAAAACTAATTAAAAAATCCTTGCCTCTGGCTACCCTCGTGCTGCAGCTTTTCCCCCACTCACCTGTGCCCCTGTCAGGGGGTTGTGCTGTAAACCATATCACAGAAATGATCCGTGTTTAAAACCCACAAGCACCTGGCCCCTCACACCCTGCTCATTTCAGGAGAGGGATCCTCTTCTAAACAGCACTGCCAATGCAGATCCAAACCCCAGCACACCCTGCCCTGGCCTGGGGCCCTGCTCACCTCTTGCTCTGCTCCTGGTAGGGAAATGTGCTCAGAGAAAGCAGGTCTTGGTTTGTGTGCAGGAAAGGAGCTCATCTCCAGACGTGAGTTACAGACAGCTGATGGAAAAAGATGATCCTGGGGGCACCTGCAAGAGGTGAGTGCCCCAGGGATGCTCTGCTCTGTGGGGTGGTTTGTCTGTTACACAGGCTGCTCCCAAGGCCATTTTCCCCATCCTTATAAAATGTTAACGTTACTCAACAGCTGATGGCTATGAGGGAGATAAAAGTGGGAGTGACAGTGCACAGGGGCTGCTCCTGATACCCAGAGACAAGAGCTGTACTGAGCACATCCAGCAGGGCTGATCCTGGACACAGAGTGGCATTCCCTAAGGCAGGGGAGCTGCAGCAGCTCCAGGCTGCAGAACAGCTCTCACCAGCCATGTTCTGCTCAGGGATGGATTCCTGGTGCCATCCAAAGATCTGGCAAATTGTCCTTGAGACAAACCTGTCACCTCTGAATTGCAGGTTCAAGGGGACAGCTTTGCACAAGATCATGTTTTTGGTAAACAGACCAAACTCTGAGCTCAGGCTGCCCTTAAATCACATCAGTTCTTGCAGCAGGTGATTGTAGGAACTTTCTGGGCTCGTCTCTGGAGCCACATGCTGTTGAGGTGGATCGATGGATGTCACCTCATCCTCAAAGCTGCTCGTTTTTATCCTACACAAATGCTTGGGATGAATAAGCAGTGCCAAGGAGGGTGGTGGTCACCCCCACCAACCTCCTGTCGCTGGTAATTCCCACAGCACACCTGTGCTCCAGTGGTGCACGAGCTAAGCAGGGCATGCAGAAAGCTGCAGCAATCAGCACAGAGAGAGGGAAAGAGAACAAGAGATTCCAGAAAGATCCCTTTCCCTCTCTGTAGACACAGCAGGACACCGTGGGAGAGGTGTCCCCCCTCTTGTAAAGCACAGCAGGAAACAGATGACACAGTGATCCCCTGAGCAGCTTCCACTGAGCTCTGACAAGAGGAACAAATCCTTGAGGAGAACCCTTTGTGTCAGTTCTGGTCTAGGTGTCCCACTGTCTGAGGGCCAACTCGCTGGGCTCTCATCCTGGGAGACCACTTTCAAAGGGAAGTGGTGTAGTCCCAAAACACTCCCTGGAAAAGGGGCATGAATTGCACATACACATGCAAATGAGGAAGAAGTTTCAGCAGCACATCATAATTCTGAATAGGGAAAAGAAAAGAAAATGGAAAAAAAAAAAAGAGAGAGAGAGAGTTCTATCCAGTGAGGCTTCTGCAGCAGGAACAGAGTTCATTTCTCTCCAGCTCTGGGGAGTGAAATGTATTCAGCTCACACAGGCCACTTCAGCATCTTTTTTTGTTTTTTATCTTTCCAACGTAGGAGAACAAATTTAACAATGAGATTCCGTTTCTGTTTCCTACATGTGGAATAATTAAATTTGCATCTCACTCTGTAGTTGGATCTGCTGTTTGAAGAGGAATGTATCAATTGGACATGAGCCCAATGTGTTCTGCTCTGCAAATAAGGCAGTTTGCAAAAAAACAAGGTATAATCTCTCACCCAGGCAATAATCACAGGAAAATCATCCCTCACTGACAGCTCTCTTCAGGGCTTGATTCATATTCTTGCAGGAGAAAGAGCAGGAGGGAGGGGGTGTAAGGGGAACAGACTTTTGGCATCTCCTTGTGACAACCTTCATCAGAAGCTGGGTTCTGGTGAGGGCTGGTTTGTTGCTGTGCCCTCACTGGTGGCAGAGCTCTCTGATTTTCTGCAGGAGGTTTCACAACCAGGAATTGTACATCTGCTGACTTCAGAGCTTTCCAAAGACCACTGAAACCGTGGGGAACATTCCTGATGGCTTTGATCAGTCTTGTGTGAGGCTGGTGGAGAGTGATTTTCAGTGAAACCTCAGATCTTGTTCTCAGGGGTTTTGTTACCTGGAACAGAGCTGGGTGCTCAGCACTGCACATCATCAATCCTTCAGAAAAACCCATTCCTTCCAGCTCTGCTTGGCTGGATGCAAACCCTTCACTCTCCTGACCATCAAGCCTGTTCAGGAAAATTTCAATAAACAACCTCCCTGCCTTCCTTGCCCACAACCAGTGGAATTCATTTGTCTTCTCCACATTGGCCATCTCCACTTCAGTATTCCCTGCCTGTGACGCTTCCTCCAACCATTTTCAGGAACTGCTGCCCCTTTTGAATGACATCCACCGTTCTTGTGTCCAGGAGGACAGAAAGAAAACATTCCAGGCAGAAGGAGCAGAAGCCTCAAACTGTTGAAAAATTTTTGGATCTGGCATGGCAGGAAATGAATAGAACTTTAATTCAATCAATCAGAGAGTCCAACTGCACCTGGCCCACTTAATCTAAAACTCCTCAGATTAAATACCTTGTTCTAAGTGGAAATTAATTGAGTTTGTCAAATGGTTCCTACTGCATTAAACACACTCTAGGTCAGGAAAACAGCGGAAATAAAAACAAAACAATATTTTCTACAGCTGAAAGGCTGTTACTGGAGCTGGCTGAAGCTTTGGATTTTCCTCTCTCCAATGCTCGTTCCATAGAAGCCTCTTTTTGAAAGGTGTCTCACTGGTTTGATTTGGCTGTCCCAGGGGTCCCAAACACCCACTGTGGTCTCCTGTCTGGGTGAACTTGAACTCTGGACACACAGAGTCAGTGGAAAGATGATTTTTTTACTCTCAAGTTGGAATCTCTGCCTTGTGTTCCCTGCCTCTTCTGCTCTTGCACACTTACTCTTCCTACTCCCACCCTCCTCCCTTCTTTCCCCCTTTCCTTTCCATACCTGAGCTGAATCTAATGAAGATGCATAAAAAATGTTTCCATTCTGTGAAATGCAATCCATCAACACACACTTCATATATATTGTGCAGAAATGAATCCATTTCAGCCAGGAAGGCTGATAAATCAATTTAAGTGGAAGACTTTTGACAGTTTAATTCAAATTAAGTCCACTTTGTTCAATTAGAAGGTAGCTGGAGGGGTGGTGGCAGGAAACAAACAGGATTGCTAGAACAAAAACTGCATTTTTTCCCAGGCTGAAGCCACCTGTGGATCATTTTTCTTAGAGGAGGGACAAAATGATACCAATCAACACACAATCAGCAACCAGCAAATTACTTGTTTTTAAAAGCAAATCCATATTTTGCACAGCATTCCTGCCTCCCTTTTCATGAGCTGCAACAGTGCTGGGAATATTTTAAGACAAAGGGTGAGGAGGAGGTGGAAGAGGTGGCCGAGGTCTTTCTTTCTGCATTGAGGGCTGATGCTTGCTCAAATGCCCTTGGAGTTCTGCAGTGGGTGTGGAGCAGCTTGAACAACCCCAGAACTCTGGGAAAGGCCCGTTTCCAGTGTCTGAATGATGCCTAAACTTTAAACTTTCCTGTATTCCAGGCTCTGCTGCCCAGGGTGCAGCTCTGAGCTCACAGGCAGGGTCACTCAGCTCTGCACACAGCAGGGACACAAAACAAATCCTTC
>VZUI01063083.1:0-21922 GCA_013401135.1 Cettia cetti | reverse complement strand
TTTTTTTTTTTTTTTTTTTTTTTTTTTTTTTTTTTTTTTTTTTTTTTTTTTTTTTTTTTTTTTTTTTTTTTTTGTGAGCCACAGCATTCTGGTTCCTTTGGCATGAGCTTCACAGACATCTCCATGCTCTGCAGCTGCTCCGTGCTCCACCGTGGCTCCCTGTGCTCCAGGACTGTTCACAGCCACATTCCTGTGCTCTCATTGGGCAGGACGGGGTCAGGAATTGCTAGTCCAGGTTCTCAACAAGAAGGAACAAGCAGGAGCAGAATACGCCAGCTTTCCAGATATCTGAGAGGTGGAAGAATGCTGGGTTAGCAAATGGTCTGGATGGTCTTGGGTTTGGTTAAGAAAAGCTGATCACTGGTCAAAAAAAGAGCTTTTTTTTTTTAAAAAAAATTTATTTTATTTCAACACACCCATCCTGCCCTGGATGTGCAGTTCCCATGATGCTGTTTCTCTATGGGAGAGCGTTCCCGGGGTTGTGAGCAGATGTAACTTGTACCTCCCCGATCCCAAGGGCCACTTCCCTCCCGGAGCGGCCGTCGGATTTAGTACCAGTTCATGGAAAAAAAAAAAAAAATGCTGCTTTGAACTCAGAGGGTTAATATACTTTTGATTTGTAATTTTTTGTAAAACTTTTTACAAGGTAGCATAGTATTTCACCAGACACCAACTACAATCCGTCCATGGTCTGATTTTTATATAATTTAGTGGTGCTTTAGAAACTTTTGTTCGGTTGTTTCAGAGCTGCACAGCTCAGTTCTTCGCCTGTATCTACCTAAGACCAATGTGAACCTTTGTATTTTTGCTCCTAATTTTGGACTCAGTGAAAGTGTACTGTTTACATGTACAGAACTCCCGACCCCGTGTGTTCTGCCAGACCTGCTGTTGAAGAGGAAGCTGCCCCTCACCCAGTTCGTCTGCTTAACCCAGCCACAGCCTCACCCACCCACCGCCACGCCTGCCCCGAGGGTCACCCCACCAAACTCAGACACCCTTTAAGCAATTTTGGGTTTTGCACAAGCTGTTGTATTTTTTTTTTCCTTGGTAGTTGTACAGATCGGCCACAATTCCAATCAGGAGCTGATCCAGAGCTCTGAAGCACCAGATCTGGGCAGTGCTGCTGCCTTCCCCATCCTCCTCCTCCTCCCACAGGCAGGAGGGCAGCGCTGTCCATAGGGTCCAACTGATGCAGGGGAGCAGTGGAGGGAGCAGGGGAAAGCACTCCTGAGCAGAATTGGGAATACTTTAGGGAAAGGGGGTGAGCTCACCCAAGCTGGCCACTGGCTTGGGGTGGAGGGTGGGAGCACGGTCCCACTGGAGGCTCCCAACGAGGCAGAAGGCGGCTCTTGGGGAAGCTGGTGCTTTCCCAAGGGCTCAGGTTGAAAGCATATGGCACTTAATCCAGCTTCTAAGGTGACACTTTATTGCTTAATCAATTGATTCCTTTGGAAATGATATTTTTGCAGATAGGCACCTATGCAACTTCATGTGGCTCTTAAGCAGATGAGCACTTCCTCCTCAACGAGCTTGATAAGAGTTATTTGTGTTATATACTGTGGATTTTTCCAGTAAATGTGGCTTAATATTTTAATTCTTAGAATGTGTGTCTATTATATATGTGATGCAACTTAATTCTGTTCTGTTTGTGGAATGATTAGCACAGGCCAACTCCCTGTCCCCTCACTTAACAAAGACCAATGAGCTGTTAATCGAGCTGTTATCTCCATGGTATTACTTGCTAAATGCACTGATTTCATAAGTATGTGGAATCCTTTTTTTTTTTTTCTTTTGAATCTGTATATCATATATAAGACTGAATCTACTTAATAAACACTGTATAACAAAAAGGGCTTTCTCCTCCACTGTCGAGCCCCGCTGGGTGCTGCTGGCCACAGCGCTGCCCCTCGCCCCGGGCCCTGTGCGAGAGGTCGGTGCCATCAGTCACCAGAGCGGGATCTAAATTTAGGTGTTAAAAGGAAGAAAAAAATACCAAACCAAAACATGTCTCAGTCCTGTTGATATAAGCTGTGCTTTCCATTCCGTAACAGACAGCGTGGGTACCAGAGAGAGCAGTGGCAGCACTCACAAAGGGGGCAAGGCACCAGTTTTATGCTTAACTTATATTTTGACAAAATTAATTTTGTGAAGTGTCTGGTTTTTGTGAGAAAAAAAAAAAAAAGAAAAAAAGAAAAAAAAAGTTTTCATTGAAGTTTGTGCAAAGTTCTCCCTCATGGAAAATACTGATTTTTCGTTATCAGCTTTATTCACTAAGTATAATAAACCTTTGCATCCATAAATGTTCCTCTTCAAGCGCTGTATAGATACCATCTCCTGGTTTGATCGTCAGGAGACCCAGAGGGTCCAAGGGGTTTGCAGCTTCCGTGGAAGTGCAGCTGCCCAGGGGTGTGGGGGTGCTGGCGGGCGGGCGGGTGGGGCTGTCCCTTCCCGGGATTTGCTGCGGCTGCAGCCGGGAGCGAGGCCAGGAGGACCCACCTGAATGATTGTGCTTGTAAACATCACCTGGGACAGCACATCCCAAATGGAGCATCCACCGAATTCATTAATGTCTGGCAGCACAGCACCATTGGTCCCTGTGCCCTTGACACCGTCGGGTTTATGACTGAGCCTCTGGCTGAGCTTTGCTTCCAGATTTCCAAGGGAGGCTTGGAGAGGGCTGCAAGCCGCGGGGATAAGCAGTGCCGGGCCATACCAGATGCAAAGCAGTTGGCACCACCTGCTGAGTTTTCCACAGCCCCCTGGCCCGACTGACTCAGGATGTCCCATGCCCGCAGATGGCCCCGCCGAGCAGAGCCAAACAGCAGCCGGGCTGGGAGACAGAAAATCTGTTACTTGGCACACAAATATCACAGAGAGGAAAAAAGAGTCTTACTCTTTGTGAAATTCTGATGTTAATAGGTTTTACTCTTGAAACCCCCGAGCTCCCCTATTCCAGAGGCATCTAATCCTGATGCCATCACCCCCCACCCCAATAAAACTGGGAAGGATTAAATACTGAGTTTTAAAGCTTGGCTAAGTAACAACTCTACTCATTTTTTGCATTCCCTATATCTAGCTTATTTAGATTATCAAGGTATTCTGTGTGCAGACAGCCTGCCAGAGTCAGAACATAAATGAACCACCAAAACCCACAAAAGCCCTTTTTCACCCCAAATGCTGGTGCTTAAGCACCTGCTGCCCCAGCCCCTATGTGAGGCCATTGCTGCTGTTCTGCACGGGCAGTGCTGTGGAATGCCAGCAAGTCAGGAACGTGTCACCACACAGCACTCCCACAGCCCCAGGCAGGAGAGCCCTGCTCACCCTGCAGTGTCCATGCAGTGAGAGCACAGACATGTAACATCACCGTAATTCATGTTATTTCCTTACTGCCCAGAAAAGAGAAAGGACTCGGCCATAAAGTGAGTTTTCAAGTAGTTTCAATAAACTGTAATTGGTATCACATTTATGCTCTTGAGAAACATTTTTAGATCCATTTATCCAGTGAGGGACCTGCCCTGACACTGGGAGAAGTCTCAGTTGCTGCTGCCCACAGGCATTATTACCCCAGCAGGGCAGGGAATCCTCCATGACTGTGGGGGGCCCCCACAGTGTCCCACAACCCCCCTGTGGCCCTGAGCCTTCAGGGTGCTGATTCCCCAAGAGCCACACGGCATCTCTGCAGAAGCTGCACTATCTTCAGTGCTCTGTAAGTGCATAAAACCAGATTTAACTAAGCCAAGCAGCAACACAGCCCCTCCCCTTAGTGACTTGAGCAGAGCTCTGAAACAGCTGCAGTTAAAAGAGAGGAAAGGAAAAGCCACATTGCCTTAGAATGGAGGATTTCAGAAAAAGGACTGAAACCACACAAGCAGATTTTACAGTGTTTATTTTTCCAATAGCACAAGGGACAGACACGAGCAGGCCCCCCCGAGGGCTCTGCCCCCCAGACCAGTCCGAGCTGAACACTGCAGTGGCCCCCCAGGAGGCAGAGCCAGCCCCCTGCTCCGCTCCCCATCTTTGGTAAGCAGGTTCCACACCTCTGCTCGCCCCCACCGGCGCCGCAGCCCTGCCGGGCCGGGGTGCCGCTGCACCGGGCTCTCATTCTCATGGGATGAGGCTGGTGGATGCATTGAGGATAAAACCATCTCAGGGACTGAACTTGTTCCACCCCTCACGATTGTGGCTGAAAAAGGAACTTGCACGGCTGAAAGAAAGTGCATGGTGAAGGGAGGTAGGATGGAGCTGGAAAAGGGACGAGAAGAAAAAAAATGAAAATAAACTCCCTAAAATTCTTGCTACTGCCCGCTTGAAAAAGCCAGTGGCTTCTCCCCCTCACTGAAGCAATTAACTCTTGATTAGGAATTGCTCCAAAGAAGAAGAGAATTCAGTTTTGCTCTCCCTCTCTGGATGCACGTGGACGTTCATTCACCTCCCTGCAGTGCAGGTACAGCCATGCCCTGGGAGCTCAGATGCAGCAGCAACTGGCAAGAGCTTAAATGAGCAACCGGGGAGTGAGCTCAGCTCAGCAAATCCCACCTGGTCATCCTTGAGCCTGCACAGCACAGTCCACCCGGGCACCACGGGCAGGGGGAGGCTGTCGGAACCCAGACCCCAGTGTGGTGAGCCTCACGTCAGGCAAGACAGAATACAGTGGCTCTGACAATAACTAACACCACTTTAATGCAATACTGCTGTAGAGCCTGGAAATCCAAGGAAAAAAAAAGACCCCGTTATGCTCTATGTACATTACATCCATTTACAGAGTTGGCCAGTACTGTGTACAACATATAAATATATGATCAAACAGATGCAGAGAGGATACTTACAGGAGCCAAATAATTCACTTTATACATCCAAGAATGAAAATATATATAAAAAAAAGGAAAATTAAAAAAAAGGAAAGAACACTGCTTTAAATGTTAGGTGAAGGTCACACGGATGCACAGCTCAATGCTCGCAGGTGCTCAGCTGCTGTGGGATTTCAGGTCCTCACCACAAAGCTGCAGTGCAGAGCTCAACTGCCCCTATCACTGAGCTCCAGGAACCTCCAGTGTTCCACAGCAGTTTGTGGAAGTTGGCCAAAGGAGGCAGGCACAGCCACTGGGCCAGTTCAGCCAGGAACAGTTCCCTGGCCACACAGCTTCCTGGAGGCCAGCAGAAGGCATTTGCTTGGCACTTGCCCCAAATTCTCTTCCTCTTCTTCTTGCATCCTCCACATGAGCTCCATGTAGCACACGGTGGGCTGTACATGGCTCCACAGCCACCTGCAGAGCACGTTCCTGGGCACCACATCCTGCTGTAGCAGCCAACGACTGCACGGGCCCATCCCTGCAGGGCAGCTCTCCGCTTACACTCCCTGCACAGCAGCGCTTCCCACACAAACCAGGAATGGAGATGGCAGAAGGGGAGAGTGGAAGACTGTAGGGCCTCACCTTGTGCAGCCCTGAAATGGCAAACACCATCTTCCAGTTCCTTTGGATATAAGGATTTCCTCCACAGAAGGTCCAGGGATTGCCACAGCGAATGGCCTCTTCCCCCCGGCATCAGCCTCAGCGCCATACCAGAGCACAGCTGGAATTTCCAGGATAGCAGGAAGCAGCAGGATCACTCCCATGGGGCAGAGCCCACCCAGAGCAGGGTGTCCCCATGAGCAGGAACGGGCTCTGCACTGTTGATCTCCGTGGGAAGGCAGCTCAACGTTCCTCACCAAAACAAAGTGTAACAGCGTTTCTACTATGAACAGAGAGTACTTTGTGTACTTTGTGTACAGGCGTTAGGATCAGTCGTTATCAAAATACACACACTGAATATACAACCTGTCCCATGGCCGTAATTTATTATCTCACCACAAGGCACAATACACAGAGCTTTGAGGGTCCTATACAGTCGTCGTGGCAGAAGGCGCCGCAGCCTTTGCACATGATCATGGCTTTGAGGCTGCACGAGCACTGGAATGAGATCTCGTCGACGCTGCTGCTGTCAGCAAACATCTGCACAGCCAGGGCCGTGTTCCGGCTCGCAGCAAAGTTCGCTTTGTGGGTGAGCTGCACCACGCTCCCAGCAAGGCCTCGGGGGAAAGCCGGAGTGTTGGATGAATAATTAAAGCTGCTGGAATTAAGCTGCAGCTTTGAAAGCTTCCCATAAAATGCTTGCTTGATATTGAGCTGAGAGGGGATGGATGAAGGCTCCAAAGGGTGACTCTGTCCTTTTCCAGGATCCCTTGAAAACTTAAAGAAGGGCCAGTCCATGACCAGCGGCTCTCTCTCTGTGTGCCCTGCCAGGTCTGTGGGCTGCTGGGCCACATCCCCCCGGTTCTCCGCATTACTCTTGGCTGGGCTGCCACACACCGACACCTTCTCATTTCTGATCCCTCCCGGGGTGCTGCTGTGCTGCTTTGAAGTCCATTCCTCCCTGACAGCTGGGATTCCTTCTCCCAATGTACAGCCCTTGTCCAAGGGAATCTGTTTGCTGGGGGACAGGGTTCCCATGGTTGAACCATGATCCAAAGCCCTGGAGTGATGCAGCCTCACGCTGGGGTTGGAAGGAAAACCAGAACCAAAGAGCTTTTTGCCTTGAATCCCACCAAAATTTTTATTGACCAACGCACCTCCTGTCTGGTTTGGTCCAAGAGAAGTTACACCTGGAGATAAAAAGAGAGGCTCTGTAGAGGCATTCAGCTTCTCTGGGCTTTTACTTGCTGTGACACTCAATGGGTTGTGCTGTGGCATCCGGTGGACCTTGGGCAACTCCTTCTGCTCCTCAAAGCTACAGGAAGAAAATGTTCTTTCCCGAGGGCCCACATCTTCACGCTTCGGAGAGGCACTTGCCACATTTGCCAGCTGGTCTTGGCAGCTTAAAGTGGATCCAACTTTGGAATGTTTTTCCAGGACAGCCTGATCCTCTGCACCCTCTGCTCTAAGCAATGCCGCCCCTGATCCACAGGATTTTTCCTGGGCATCTATGGAAGATCTCACCGAGTGAACATCATCGCTCCTGCTTTGGGCACTCGCCTTTATTCCTACATCTGGAGAAGATTCTTTCCCAAAATAGCGACCGCTGCTTCTGTCCAATTGCAGGGAGAGGCTTTCTGATTGCTTCTGCAGCACTGGCTGTGCAATTTCCAGCTTGATGTTGACGTGAGACACTGGGAGAACTTCTTCCAGTGGAAGCTTCCCCTTCAGCAACTGCATCACCAAAGGGTTGTTGGTCTCAATGGAGGACACGGGCTGAGCAGAGCTGGCCAGACACTCAACTTTCTGGGGTCCCCACCTCTGAGGTGGGGGTGCAACCAAGTCCCCAGAACAGGCTGGGCTCTCTGTCTCCACAGACAATTTTGACCTAATGCCATTGCACTTCTCACTGCTGCTGTGACAGGAAGAGCCTTTTCCAGCCACCTCCCTACAACTGACACTTCTGAAACACATCTCCACCTCCACATTCTCCTCAGCCATGTCCCCTTCCCAATCAGAAGCAGTGTCTGTTGTTTCACTGTGTGTACTCTGTATTTCTTCATCTCCACTTCTCTTCAACTCCTGCGTCTCTCCCAGGGGCTGATGTGCGTTTTCTGGTTCGGTTCTGGGGCACCTCTCCCTTGGCTGCAGGAGTTTTTCAGAGGTATCTATCCTATTCTGAGAAATAAAGTCCCCATGCACAGAGGGCTGCACTAGAGCCTCTGCATTTTGATCCTCATTACTCAGTTTGCCATCACTGCCTTTCCCTGCTTGCAGCTCTGCAGTGTCACACACCACAGGGATCACTTTCTTCACTCCAACAGTCACTGTTTTGGAGGTATTATCAACAACACATTTTTCCAGAGTTTTGGAGCTGTTATATCTAAAACCAGACACCTTCTCTGGATCATGGCGTTCTGTGATACCTGATGACAATTCTGGCGGAAAAGGACAACTGGAGGAATTTTGCTTTAAATCAGAAGGATAATCCAGCTGTATGATGGGAGCAGCAACATCTCCGAGTTCTCCCACAGCCCTGTCTCCTGTGGGACTGACCCCAGCTCCCTGCCCCCCAGAACACGGCAGACTGGTCACCACAGGAACCACACATCCCAGCTTTGTGCTCTCCTGTGATACAGCACAAGATGGGAGTTCGGTCCTTGGGTGATGGAGGAGCTGCTCAGGACTCTCCTCCTGCCTCTCATTGTCCAAGGATGACGCAGTCCGAGCACCACAGAACGGCCTCCTGGGTGACCCATCAGCAGGCTGAGTGTCCCCTGACCCCGTGGCACAGCCCAGAACGCCGCTCCTTTCACTTTTTGAGGAAGAGCAATCTCGTCTGGAAGAGAAGCAGGAATTCACGCTGGCTTCCTGAGCAGCCCCTTTGGAGTCAGCCTTCCCTCCGCTCAGATGAACAGACGGCTGTAGTTGTGCTCGTTGTAGATCTGACGCACGTTTTCCATGAGCTCTCTTGGATCTCCTGTGCTGGGAACGGCCGCTGGATTCTCCTCCACCGCCTCCTTCATCGGTGCCTCTCCCCCCGCCGGGGCCGCCCCCTCCTCCGATGGCGGCGGTGGCGGCTTCGCGCTGGGCTCGGGCTTGCAGAGCACGGGCCTTAATGTCTGCGAGGGTCCGGGCCCCGGGGCGGCCCCGGCCGGAGGGCTCCGTGCTGGGGATGATCCGGGGGCAGATCTGGTAAGTGGGCTGACCTTTAACCACCCAGGGTGGTTTAATACGTGAAAGTTGAATCTGAAAGAAAAGGAGATGCGGTAAGTTCTAACAGCGACCGTCTCCGGCAAAATGCGTTTTACTGGCAACTGCTCATCACAATGCTTAGCACAAAAATTCAACAAAAATTTCAACTTAGAAATTAATTTGGGCAGAGAAGCAGCACGGTCCCACAATCTCTGCCCTGTGATCTGTAAAGCTCAGTTCACACTAATATTGTTTTACCAGAGCCTGCAGGAAAATATGAAATAAGTTATTTATATTCAAGTCTTCAGAGATCAAACTGGTCTTCTCTACACCAGGATGACTGCCCTGAAGCTACTAAAATGGGTATCCTGGTCAAAATGGGAAAAGACAGGAGGAACGCTGAGATTCTGTCCAAAAGTAAAGGAAAAAAACTCAGAAACTATACAGGATAAAGAACACGATTTCAAGGTCTTTTGCAGTGTAAGTCAGCTCATTTCAGGCAGTGTTTCTGTATCCACAGAAATGCAAATGAAGGGAGTAAGTCAAGGTTACCCTGTGCTCTTGTGCAAAGACCTTGGGATGATTTTCCATTCTTTGCCTGTCTAAATACGACAGCAAACTGTGGCAGTCAGAGACTTCACCAGCTCTACCAATGAAAGCCTTCGACTCCTTCCCTTAAGATGGCAACACTTGACATTTTAATAATGTTTTGATACTACTGAGCACGGCAGCCTTGAGACACAGCAGCTCTAAAGCTCGCTCTTACCCGGATGGGTGGGACTTTGGGCTCCTCTTTAGTAGGCTGTGGCTTTTCTGGGTGAACACTTTCAATTGTGTTACGAAAGGACTGACGATCATCAAGCCGGGGCTTCTTTTCGGGGAAGGATGCAGAGGCAGCCTCCTCAAAGCTTTTCCTCTTCTGCTCCTTGGACTCCTGAGCAGAGTTCTCCTGGGGCAAACTGGGAATTCTGCTGGCAGCTGCCAATGATGGTTCTTCTGATTTGCTGTTTGATTTGGAAGTCTCTGGAGAGAGGTGCAGTTCGGTACTCTCTGCCTTCAGTCCTGCAGCCGAGGGGCTGCTCAGATCATCTTTCTTCGGCTCTGTCTCAGGCTTTGGCTCTTTATGGAGTGAGGGATCTGGCCCCACGGGAGCAGGCTCTTTGGGAGCCTCTGTGTGCTCAGGCTCCCGCAGTCTGTACAGGCTCCTCCTGGCCCGGCACCGCAGGTCAGCCCGGGAGCGTTTCCGGAAGCGCCCATCCCTCTGGCGCGTGGTCGGCCCACGCGGCAGCCTTGCTTCTCCTTTAGCAGACAGCTCTGTCCTGTTCTCAGCATCCTCCTGCACCGAATTCTGTGCCTGGGATTCTTCCTGGGTCAAGCCCAACCTATAAGGCAAATAAAAAAACCAGCTAAAAGCTAAAGCTCACCACAATTTCCGTGTTACTGAATGGTGCCAACACAGGCAGAGAGTCATCAAAGCCTCATTAACTCACCCTGCAAGGGGAGAGCCCACATATCCCAAATTGCTAATACACAAAATGAGGAAAAAAAAAACCCAAAAATTTTTTGATGGAAAAATACCATCAGCTTTTCTTGGAAACAAAAGAGATGGGCTACAAAATTCTGCTGAACCCAGCCAATTCTACTAAGGATTTTCCCAGAGCGACAGCTGGAACAATTCACCCAACAACCTGTGTTTTTCAAGGAGTTTACACTGCATCTGCTCAGGTACCCACAAACAGAAACACACCCTGCCACCTGCATAAACATGGATAAAACAGGATGGACATGGTAAAATTTCTCACTTTTGCCCATAGTAGTCCTCGAAGAACTTCTCTTTCCATTGCTCCACTCTCTTTTCCTTTTCCATCTCCTGCCGGATTCGAACTTGCATCTCATGGGTGAATTCACCTACATGGAAGCAAGAGACTGGAATTCAGTTCCAAACAAAATTCATTCTGCAAATGCAACCTCTAGCGTTTGAACAGTACAGCAGCTAAATGTATGAAAGACAGACCTGCTGTTAACACCCTGTTTCCCATCCCACTCTGGATCCACATGCTGCCTGTGGCTCTGGAAAAAATCTGGAAAAAGGTTTTAACAGACAGGCCACTATTTAAGGAAAAATAGGTCTGGCTCTACTTTACACCTTACCCACTTGATGCTGAAGGTCCCATGGCACCAAAAGAAATTGTATCTTTGATTTTAAACAAAAAAAAGAAAATAGTTGGGGGCAACATAGCTAGATATGCAGCAAAGCTGAACTAAGTTCCTGCTCACTAACTGCAAAAGAAAACCAAAAATCCTACAAAATGAGCAGCTGTTCCCCAGGCACTCAGGAAAGCAAAGCCACTCACCGTCAGCAAGCCGCTCCCTCCAGCTCTGTGCAGCGTGGGTGAAGAACTCGTTGTTCAGAGCGCTGCCACTGAGGCGCATCAGCCCATCAGCCCCCACCTAGCAGGACAGACCCAGGACAAACAGAACACATCTGCTCCAGCTGTTGCACACTGATGTAATCAGGGAAGGGAAAACACCTGAGTGCTCATACCTGTCTATCGACTTCAGGCAGGAGGTAAAGCAGCTGCTGCTGGAAGTGTGATGGAAGTGCATTAAAGGTCCTGGAGTTGATGAGCGCTCGCAGGTTTGTGTTGACAAGGATGGAGCCTGGGGTTTCAAAGTCAATATCCTCACCTCTGTTCCGTTTCATTTGCCCTGAAATAAAATTGGCAAATAAAATTAACAATGTTGTACCAAAGTGTTTCAGCATTATGGGCTGAAATTTACCTCAAACTACAACAGCAAAAGGAGCAAGAGAGATGATCAGGACTGCGGTATTCAAGTGTGAAGAATGATTCTCCAGTGCAGTAATTAACAAACACACAGCTGGAATTCTTACATGAGGTCACAGTTCTGCCATATTCAGGTACAATTCTCAATGCTGCTCTTCAGACCAGGCAAACTTTTAAACAATTGCATCATTAACACTTAAGGTGGAAAGCCTGGCTTGTGACCTCAGGTCATCAAATGCCTCCTGGTGCTCTTTTCTCAGACACACGTGGACTTCACCATCACTAATTATTCTTCTGCCTTTAACGAGGAGCACGTACCAGTTGTGGGCTTTCGGATGCCCCTCAGCAGCTGTGGAGGATCCCTGTTTATCTCTGTCCTACTGCGCAGGCTGGTTTTGCACAGGGCCAAGGAGCTGCTGCTGCTGCTGGATGTGCTGCTGCTCTCTCCATCTGCGTGCCTTCCTGTGAAGCCTAAAAGCAAAGCATCATAAAAATATGCAAAGAACATCAAAGCCCAACTGGGAGAGTGGTTTAACATACAGGAATTCTCCGTTACTAACAAATCTGCTATTACAGGGTATTACCCAGGTATCCAGGTACCAATTATGTTGAAGGAGTTAAACATACACACAACTCTGCAGTCTCACTCATTCTCAGCAGCTGTTACAAAAATCTTCAGGCAAACACAGATAACTGAGAACTGACTGAGAGAGAGGTCTGTGAGGTCATTAGGACCCCCCAAAGCCATGCTCACCTGAGGCAGACTCCATGTGTGCCCCGTTTACTTTCAGTGGCGTTAACACCACCCGTGGCAGCATCACACCCGTCTTTTTCTTTTGTTTGCTTGTCTGCAGACAGAGAGAAACCAAAAACAAAAGAAAGGAATGAAGGCATTATGGAAGGGTATAGTAATCTTCTAAGCACCACGTTGCTCAGTTAAAGAGCTGTCTGGCTCCTCCTAGCTGAATCTTCAGCACCACATTTAGGACTAGCAAAGAATTCAAAATTGTCTTCCCATACATGATCCTTCCCCATCCTGCCACTTCTTGCCCAAGGAGATAGACTCGTAACTCTGAAGCACTTGTGCACAAATAATCCCTGTCATACCACCCCAATAGTAATGAAAGCTCTACTTGGGAGGCTTCATCCTTCCCATTATTCCCAGTTTTTTCCTACCTGGGAAGCGGTTCTGTAGCTCTCCCTGGTAGCAGGTCCCTTACTCTGAGATTCAGTGGAACACGAGGCATTAGAAGAAGTTTCATCAAGAGACACTGAAAGAGATGAGCTCTCAGTCAGACACTGAAGTAGGTCCTGGAGTTTAAGGTTAATGCTCACCAAACACTTACCATCATTGTCACCACTCACAGTGCTGGCTTCGTTGGACCCACAGCTTTCTGCATCTGCTGTGTCCTCCAGCTCCTCTCCTTCTGGCACTGACAGGTTCCGGGACCATTGCAAGGCATCTTTCTAGAGGGGAAACAGAACTGGGGTAGCTACAGCCCTCCCTCCCTCCCAAATCTATACCAATAGGAGCAGACAGTTAACTGGATATACTTTAAACTTCAATTTTTTTCCCTATTTAATCCTTATGCAGAAAGGTATTTTGAAGTATATTCACCTAAAGTAGGAGTACCTCATAACGCCTTCCTAGACAAGTAACATATATCCAAAATACCAGGTTAATGACAATTAATTTAATAGAAAGGTTCATAATATGTCACAATTTTGTATAAACAATAAGTTCCTATTAAAGAGAAGCATCTCACTATGAAAGAAAAGTAGCATCAGAGTGGCCAGGCACTAGGAGAGCAAGCTTAGGAGATGTATTTCCTACTTGTACAATAAAATGCCATCTATTTTCAGCAAAATGTGTCAATTCAACAAGATTTTCTAGCAGTAGAAAAAAGATGGAAATGAAATAGCTGAGATCTATCAAGTTGATATTTATCAGGGAATTCAACAGTACAAAACAATGCAAAACAAAAGCTCAAGACCAGAAACATTTTCAATATTTAGTATTACTGGAAAAATAAACTAAAAATAAAAAAGTATTCCAGAGAGAATTCAAGATATGAGGAAAATACTGATGCTAAATAACATGGAATGTAGTGGAACACAGAACAAACAGCCAGAAGAATGAATATATATCTTCCTATCAAGATTTTACTTGTCACTACAAGCTCTTGGACCAACTCCTTGGTCGGCTGTTTTCCCTTGTGGCTGGCAGGAAGGGAGTGCACAGGTCTGTTGTGAAGAGCAGCCACCTGAACTGGACACCATGTACTGCAGTAAGAGAATTCATCTTGCCTGTGCAATTCAAGAAATAATAGTTGGGGTTTTTTTAAGGAATTTATCATAGATGGCTGAATACAGCTGAAAGGTACAAGCTCCAAGGCAATAATGAATTCCAGACCCTCTCTCACATGATGATCTCACTGCTCGTGATGCTCAGTGACAGGGTAACACTCAGCCCTGCACAAGGAGCAGAACTCACCCCTGGGCCCTCAGCTGGGAGCAGAGCTCAGCATTTACCTTGAGTGTGAAAAGGCTGATGCGTCCAGGCAGTTTGTAAAAGAGCCCATCCCCTCCCCGGGAATTGGAGTGGAGCATGGCGTTGAGGCAGGCCAGGGGAGATGTGCCACTGCAACAGAGACAAAGAAAGGAGAGAGCTTAAGATATAGATTGTCAAGAAAACAAACTGAAAGATCTGGTTAAATGGGCATCCTTTAGCTGATGAGGGGAACAGAGGTGATGCTATTAACTTTATGGGACAGGCACTTGAGTCAGAACAGTGTCACTGGTTTCATTCTGACTTGTACATCAGCCTTGCACATCATAGCAAACAGGAAATTTGACACCAATTTTAAAGCTATCCACGTATGTTTTTAGACATTTCTAACTTCTATTACCTGTTTCCTCTTCTTCCCTCCTGTGTTGGATTGATTTTATAAAATCCCCAGATTTATTCAGCAGTAGAAAGATGTAACAAGCTGTAGACACATGTGTTACTGGAAAGCCTCCCTGATATGTCACAGGCCAAACTACTTGAGCAGAGCTCAATACAGAGGCTCCGATGCTCTCATTTGTTAATTCCTACATAACTCCCTGGTTAAAGCCCCATCCTACACTCACACTGATGGAACTGCTGTGCCACGTAATATGGTGTTTTCCAGTACATCCCACATGTATAGGCAGAAAGTTGTCTGGAAGACACATTACAGCACTACTGACTGCATTGCTAGTAAAAGTGAAACTGAAAACTGGACTGAGATAAAATATTTCAAAGAAAAACATCCTCAAATCAAAAACATAGAGCAATTTCTGTTTCCACCTTGTGTGTGTTTGGGTTTTGGACATTTCTTCACATGCCATGGCAACAAGCAAAGTTACCCTGTATCAGTTTTAGATCATGTGAACAAAATTTCCAGCCTTCTGTCCTGTTAGTGCTTTCCCTGCTGTGTTTACCACACTCCAAGCACACTCACCAGCCACAGAGCTCTCTTAAAACAGCAAAGTAATTTTCTCCAAAACAAGAAAAAAAAAAAAATCCATGGAGTTAAAACTTTGCCAGGAGCTAAACTCAGCATGCTGCTGGCTCATGGGAATGTCAGTGCCCCATATGGAACACAGCCCTCCCAGTAGAGCAGCATGACCCCCAAACCAGGGAGCCCCACCTCAGAACTGATTCAGAAGGAAAAACATCTCAAGGCACTGAGCTATTTCCTTCAGGAAATGGAGTTTCAGGAAGAGCTTCTATACAAGCACCAGCAAAGGCCGCTGCACGTTCAGCCAGGCAGGCTCACTGCCTTTATTCTGCGAACAATCACGCTCTGAAGAAAACAATCTTTTCTTAAAGCAGAGATTTAATGACCAGGGAAGGAAAAGCAGATATCCCAAGGGAAACCACCGACCTTTAAAGGAATGAGTTAGCTTTGTGGGATTTAACATGACACATGTTCCGAAGTCTGGTCTTTACTTACACACTGTGACAGGTCACTTGTGAAAACTGGGAAAGCACAGGATAATTTATGTGTGTGAAGAGCCCTGCGATTATCTTTGGCAGGGGACAGCCTGTGCACAGAGATCTTCAACTGCCAGCTTAGGTAACAGAACTTAAGTGAGAGAGTTGTAGAAGATTGATTAAAGCAAAGCTCCTCTTATGAAGGTCCTCATTAAAATCTGTCTGAATTCTACTGAAACCACTGCCTATATCCAAACCAGAGAAGCAAGCATCACAGAATCATGAAACAGTTTGGGTTGGAAGGGACCTTAAAGACCAACTTGTTCCAAATCCCCTGCCATGGGCAGGGACACCTTCCACCAGACCAGGTTGCTCCAAGCCCTATCCAGCCTGGCTTTGGAAACTTCCAAGGATGGAGTAGCCACAGCTTCTCTGGGCAACTTGTGCCACAACCTTACCACTCCCACAGGGAAGAATTTCTTCCTAATATCCAATCTAAATCTACCTTCCTTCACTTTAAGGCCATTGCCCCCTGTCCTATCACTACATGCCTCTGTGAAAAGTCCCTCCCCAGCCTTTTTGTAAGCCATGGAAGATGGGTGTTCCAACAATTCCAAACCTGATGCAGCAGCACACACCAGCCCCATGCCTCCACAAACAACAGCAGGTCCCACACCCAACACCTCTCAGTACACGTCACTGATTTTCACTATTCAAAACACCCCAGCTGTTTCCTGATTTCACACAAACAAGAAGCAGAAACAAGCTAACATTTAGGTCCCAGAAAAAAACAGTTTACCTTCTGTAGTTGGGTAAAGTACAGATTCAGGAAATGCAAACACCACCGTGAAAAACAGTCCACAGAAACAAATGGAAGGAGAAGCAAGACTGGAAATAATCCTTGCATCTGGATTTCCAAGAAGTCCATCCCTGGACAGTAGCTTTTCGTGTCTCTGGTAGTCAAACATTTTTTTTTTTTTTTTTTTTTTTTTTTTTTTTTTTTTTTTTTTTTTTTGCTAGGCAGCAGTAACTGAGGCATCTGACTATCACAGTTACCCACTTTCTTTGAGCTGCAAGACACTCTGTATTTCTACTACTGTCATGGAAACAGATGGAAGCTCACAGGAACTTAACCAAGGAAAGCAGTTTCCTGCTTTTGCCCTTTCCAAGGCTTTGTATCAGGTTCTTTTCCACATGAAACCCACTCTGAGATGGGCATCTCTTCCCTACAATGTCAAGAGCCACAACCGTGTGATGTAAGCCGCTCTCCTGGCGCTCAAGAATCTGAGCACAAGCCAGTGACACAGAGAAGACTGTCTCTTCTAAAACATAATGACTACTCTAGAAATGAAGCATCAGAGGAGATAAAACTTAAACTGTTCTCAAACTCAAGTCATAATAGCAGAAACTGCTGGGAGCTACTTATGTGAGAACCATGCAAGTGAGTGGTAAGTACAGCACAATGCAGGGGCCCGATCTCCAAGAGGCATGTATATCACAATAGATGGATGAAGGGATTCTGTATATTATCAAAAAAATTCAAGAACATCTTCCAGTTATTATCAGTGAAAAAAACCCTCACAATCTGTATATAAATGTCTGTACTGTCATCTGAAATTACCAGGCTGAAAAGAGAAAAAGGGAAGCAAAGTGGGCTGGGGATGAGGCAGAACTGTATGAAGCAACACCAGCCTTCATACACTGCCTCCCCCATGCTCCACACTGGTTTAGACAAAATCATCAATACTAACCTCATTTCCTTTAGACCTTCAGCCTCTATGACCTGCAGAATCTGTTTTGGGGTCATAGGAGCATCTGAGTAATTTTCCAGCACCTGAAAAGACAGAAAGACCAAGTGTCATTACAGAATTGCATTCCCAGAACTACTCCATCAGCTGTGGCCCAGACCCAATAATGTGCCTCTTCAAACTTGATTCACCTGCAAAGACACACAGTAAAATTTCAGGCTACATCCATATCCTGGTGAACACAGATCATAGCCACAAAAGGCTTACCTTCATCTCTTCCATAATTAACTGAAATACAAATATGGAGGAGAAAAAGCAGCAGAATTTGGCCTTGACCCCAATGGAAGCTTTACCAGACTTCACTATACATTAGATGGAGCTACTGCCACATAAACCTTCCAAACTGAACAGCGGTCAGTGACCTGTAACAATATAAAACCTTCTCCTACCTCTCCACAAAGCATCCGGTATTTTTTTGTCACTAAAAGTAATACTGTACAGCTATACAATCTCCTCAGATGACTGCATTCATTTCATCTTCACTCCATCCCAGGAAGGGAACCACAAGCTAAGAGTCAGAATTCATGTCAGAGAAGGACAGAATTCAGAAAAGGAAAAAAAAACCAGTAAAGATTTGGGAAAAAAGAAATAATCTGGCTAGAGACACTAAAAAGATTTAAGAGTGCTTGCCTTTGAAATAAAATGAAGAAAATCAAATATTAAAAGGCAACACAATAAATAACAACTCATCCTTTCAAATATTATATCAAGAAGAGAATTGTCACTTATATACAAAGAAGTAAAGAGGTTATTACTTTTTTTTTTTTTTTTAAGCCTGTGGAACTTACTGCTCCAAAATGTCTAGAAGCAAGAACTCAAGGATTCAAAGAAAGGACCGGACATTTCTGTGGATAAGAAGATTATCCACATAAACAGGAAACAATGAGCAAAAATAAGCTGCAGTAGATGTAAACCATGCAGTTTCTTTGGGAGCAGATTACCCTACAGCTGCCGACCACGCGCTGGCTCCTGCGCCTTTCCCAGCAGCAGACAGCGCTGCTCTTGGAATGCAAAGGCACCCAGCTCCACAGATCTGGGACCACGAGCAAAAAGAGGGGGAGACAGGCACAGACCGTGGCCTGGAACAAGCATGGAAAGCAGCAACGTGAATTTACTCAGGAACTTTTTTGATCATAACCACAGTCTAAAGTTCCCCAGCATCGTGGCCCCACAACGCACAGCCCTGGTGTCATCTGTCTCCACGTTTTCGGAGTCAGCAACACAGTGCTGTCTTTCAGTCTGACTCGTGTGGAAAGCCAGAGGAAGAACCCAGATGCCCCATTTCAATCAGCAACATCTAGAAGTGAGTCACTGCAGCAGCCACGCCAATGGGACATAAGCAAAATCACCCCAAAGTTGTGCAGGCCAACATCTGCACCTCAGACCATCTCCACCTTCCACAAGTGATGAAAAACAACTGCAGTTCTGCACTTCAACTGTATTATTGTGATAAGGCTGGGTTGGATGGGGTTTGGAGCAGCCTGAACTAGTGGAAGCTGTCCCTGCTCATGGCAGGGGGTGGAACAAGGTGATCTTTAAGGTCCTCTCAATCTAAATCTTGATTCTACAAATGGAATTTCTCAAATCATATCCACCCAACAAGTATTTTGCAAATGCTTGAAGCTCACAAGCTTCTGAGAATGAGATAAGAATATCATGGGGAAGAGAATTAGAGAACTACATTGAGCTAAAACCCAAATGAAAACACAGAGTGTAAAGAAAAATCAAAGCAAGTGATGGGCCATATTCAGAGAGAGTAAAGTAATTAATTCTATACAGCTCCATCACACTTCTTCCTCCCTCCATAGGTTACAAGGTCTCCATGCCTCCCTCATGAGCTGTCACCCCATCACTCAAAGGTTGCAGACAGCTGACATGGGGAAACTCATTGCTCCCGAGCCCAGTGAGGTCTGCAAAATACAACACGTCTGTTCAAAAAAATCAGGGAATTATTCAAACCTCTCTCAAATGACAGACACAGCAAGCAAAGTATGTGGCCTAAAACTGAGCACAAAGGAGCATTTACATACGGATAAAAGAATCTATGCTCAGGGGAAAAAATTCCAATCAAGAGCTGTATTAAGTGTACAGAGCACTTAATGGAAGAACTGGGGGAGAGAGGATCCTGCAAGCTTTAGACACCAAATCCCAGTCTCCAGCACTGCCCCTTCTATCCCTCTCCAACCTGACACTCCCAACACCACATCAGCCTTCCACCCAGAGCTACAACTTCAATATCGTCTACTCCTTACCCCCAAAACAGAATTTTCTCTCCTCCACTATTTCTATCACTCATAGCTGAGGGTTCCTGTGCTTCTAATTATAGAAGTTTACATCACTTCCTCAATTTACTGGTCATCTAGCTCTGACAGCACTAGTGGGACCCTGCCTTGGCTTTGAGTGTCCAGATGAACCTTTAAACGTTTATTTTATGGAATGTGCAGCGTTTTGGCTCTGTAGGAGGAGCAACACTGAAGAACACTTTTGCCTGTGATTCTCAGAAACGTCGAGCAGAATACAAAACACACTGGCACACGTCAGAGAGGGAAATTAAAAGCATTTTGACAGGGAGCATGTGTAAGACTAGTGTGAAATAAAGATCTATTTTTAGTGGATTTACAATCAGTCCTGCAAGCTGGAAGTGCAGCTATGCAACTGTAGGTCTCTTTAAGTGGATAATCTAGTATGAGATCGTTCTATTTCTGGTTCATCAATGGCTCTAAGATGCTGTTGAGGCTTAGACATCTCATGCACCCACCGTGACCGAGGTCCTGGCCAAAAGACAGGTGAGAGGAACTGTGTGAAGAAATGCCTTCCCCATCACACAAGGGTGATGAGGTGCATTAGGTGACTGCTTTAGAGTCCCAGTCTCATGTGCTGCTTTGGGCAGCCTATAAATACTGATTTTTTTTTTTTTTTTCACCTGTCAGAGCTCAGGATGTTTGAATGAGGTGACTTTGTGCAAGGTCACATAGCACAGTCTCTGCCCCCAGGGTCACCTACCAGGAAAGCATCCCTGCCACCTGCAGTGACACACCTGGTTCAAAGAACCTGGATCCCAAGGAGAAATGCAGGATGGAGCACGAGACCATCAGGCTCCAGCAGTAAAGTTCCACAGCAGCTGCCTTATGCCCTTCTCCAGTTTTTCAAGCAAAGCCACGTGGGTCTAAAATATTATCATTTACACACAAAGAATGATGCAAGTTGCTGGAAGTCAGATGCTTGTCTGATTAGGTTTTCTCCTGGCAAGCAGTAAGAAAACACTCCAATAGCCAAAAAAATCTTACTCAAAAGCACCAAGAGTTATCCTGAATATCCTCAGTATGTTGATCATACCCATCGTGAGCCTCACTGGACTCACCCACACTGTTCCTTCTGAATGTTTACATGCATCAATGCATAACCTGGGCTGGCAAAACCAAAACAAACACACACAACAGAAAAAACAGCAAAACAAAACACCTTCAAGTTCTGTAAATCCATTTCTGCAGAAGTCCAGGAGCTACACAGAAGGAACACAGGTATCCTCACGAGTTGTACACCACTACAGTGCTAACAGGAGGAACTGCGGGATCCATTCACATCCAGGCAGCTGGATTGTCCCTTAGTCCATCCCTGGCACTGCTGTACCTGTGTCACTGGGTCACCAGGAGAAAGCCAGCTCCTTCCACCCAAATGCCAGACAGCCAGCCTAAACACCTCAGCATGTAACCCTTAAATCAAACCTCTGACTAGCTCACTGAGAGACACTGAAGTTATTTTTCTCTTTTAGATTTCCTACTTCATAACTGAGGTTCAAGACAGATCCAGCTCAAAGGCTTCACACGGGAAGTCACCTTCGTCCCACTGTCCAATGACAGTGGCATTCCTTGGAAGTTGAAACCTTCAACAAGGAGATTCTTTTAAGACAAAAGGACTGAGACATTTCCAAGGCCATGTCTCCTAACCCCAAAAGTGACCAAATACGGGCTGATTCAGGGATGTTCAGCCCAGCTGCTGCTCCGGCAGCCCGGCACATGCCACCGGCCCCCGGGCGCTGCCGGTGCACAGAAAGAACCCGCACCCTCGGTAATTAAACCAGAAACTTTTGACAGCGGCCGTGCCCTCTCCGGAGGCTCCGGTTCCTCCCACCGAGCTTTAAAACCATCCGAAAGGCAGAGAACGAGCGGAACCGTTCCCGCAGCCCTGCCCGGCACGCACTGAACCGCTGCGGGACGGCACCTCCCGCGTCCCATCCCGGGACCCACGGCAGCCCCGCCCGGCGGGAGGCGGCGGAGGCCGCTGGGACCCCCGGCGGGCGGGCAGCTCGCCACTGAGGGCCGGGGACGGCGCTCGCACCGCCCCGGGGCGCATCTCCTTCCCACCGGGCTGAGGAAGAAAAACAACCGTGCAGGAGACCCCGGCCACAGCGGCCCGTGGGGGAACCGCGGGAAGCCGCGGGACCGGGCGGGCAACCGGCAACACCCCCCGCGCCCCCCAGGCGGACCCGGACCCCGCTTTTACCCCCTCAAAAGCGATGGCGGCGCCGCCGGCCCCGTTACTCGGGGAGGGGCCGGACGTGGCGGGGAGGCCCTGGGGCACGGCGGAGCCCCCGCGCCCCCTCCCTGGACGCCCCCCCGGCCTCACCAGGCGGGCGGCCTCGGCCCACGTGCGCTCCTTCTTCCTCCTCTGCTTCATCTCCTTCATCCTCCCCCTCCTCCTCCTCCTCCTCCTCCCGCGCGG
>VZUI01063026.1:0-20477 GCA_013401135.1 Cettia cetti | reverse complement strand
TTGTTCCACCATTCCAGCCTGGTGCTTTCAGTGAGATCGGACTGCCCTGAGCTTTGTGAGAACAAAGCCTTCGGGGGCTTCCCTGGTTCTGCGTGGTATCGTAGCTATAATTGTTATTGTTTGTTTGCATTGTTAGAAATACTAGTAAAGAACTGTTATCCCTATCCCGTAACTCTGCCTGAAAGCCCCTTTAATTTCTTAAATTATAATAATTTGGAGGGAGGGGACTTGGATTCCACATTTCCTAAGGAGGTCCTGCCCCTCCTTAGCAGATACCTGTCTTTCAAACCGAGACATATGCACCTTGAGAAACCTTTTTATTTCTTGCAAAGCAAAAAACTAAGGATGAAAGGTGCCCCACTTTGGAGTAAGCAAACACTTATTTGATCAGTATGTTTGATAGTTATGCCTGCAGAAAAGGAACAGACATTGCAATTACCAATGTAAAGAGAAAGAAACCATCATTGGACTTTTCTTCCTCACCCTAGTTTATAAAACAATTCTTATTGTTATTGGTTCTTACTTTCAGCTAAAGAAGCTGCTTTTTTGACAAAACTGGTACAGGTTTCTTTGGGAGTTTCACCTATGTGGGATGGTGAGGCTCACACTTACCTGGATTGATGAGTGTACTTTATTGACTGTGGGGATAAAATGGTCATGATACAGCAGTGTTAAAATGACAAAACAAAACAAACCCCAAACTTATTCATGCATACAGTACAATTTTCCCTCTACTTATTTGTATGCTAGGAGACTCAGCTGCATCTAATGGTTTATCTTGCTACATGTTTTGTTACAAAACACAGTATGATCAATTGTCAATAACAAATCTGCCAAAAAAAATATTATGTAAACAGCATGTGAACCTAATGATCAGAACTAATAGCACAGTTTTAGACTAATGAAATATATTTGATAAGTTTGTCTGTTTGTCCTGTTCTTCTATTGCCTACAAGAAAACCTTGATTCTGCAAATTTGCTAACTTGTAATTACTTGCAGTAATTACTCATGCATAATTGCAGCAATTTTGTAGAAAAACTTACAGGTGAATTTGCAGCATCTTGATTTGCTTATATGAATGTAATTGCAAAAAAAAACCATATTAACAACAAACCCCCAAAACACCAAGGGAAGCAAGCTCAGTATTTAGTTAGAGTTTTGCTCAAAAATGGACCTTGACTTCTTAGAATACTGTACCAGCTGCCAAGAGAGTTCACTTGGGATAGTAGAAATGTTTTGTGGTGTGCAGGTAGGTATGGGTACTGCTGGAGTGGGGAGGTGCCAAGTACTAAGAGGGAGTTCACCAGTGAAACTTGGAAACAGCAAAGGACATGAGTCAGATTTTCAAGAGCTGCCAAACATTTGTAGAAAAGCATTGCTAGGGTGACCTACCAAGAGTTTGTCACACTCCCTAAAGTCCTGAGAAGGAAATCCCTGAAAACACTGTTAATGTAAATACCTACAAAACCAGTCCAAGTTTTCAGTGTTTGAGTAACTCAATGATTGTGAAGTTGCACTAATGATCCCTACAAATGAAAACACCTTCAGAAAACAAGTGTGGTCTGGTCTGTGCCACTTGACCCAGCTGGCTGCAAATACCAACAGTGAGAGCCCATAAATACCATCTCCAGAACACCAGCAACTTTTAGAGTGCTTCTTGTCAGATGTTCCCACACACAGCTCAAGAAAGGAGGAACTACAATGAACTGAAAAGAAAAAATAAATCAAGAAAGGCAGATAGTTTGCTTCTCTCTTGTAGCCTTGGTGCACTGCTTGGCCAGCACAGCTTCACAACCCAGGCATTTCTGTTTGAGCTTGGGTCTCCCAGGAATGTCCACAGCAGGTGGCTGATCAACTCTACTGAATAGCCAAGGTTTAAAGGAACTAACAGAGGCAAAACTTAATAGTCCTGGGTATTAACATTTACCCATGGAGTGGAGGTTCTGAAGGTTTCTTCTGAGGAAGTGGCCACCTTTAAGAAAGAGTTAAGTTATCTGGAAAAGTCTTAAGCTCTTCTTGATCTGTCTCATCTACAGGATCATGCTTTAGCTCTCTGTAATACAACCACAAGACACAATCATGGGACACAGTCACACACTTAGGGAACCACACACATACACTCAATATTTCCTCTCTCTTCGTTATGGCCATTTTGGGTTTTAAATTAGATCTCTTAGTTAAGGTACAGCTGGAATGATGCAAATTTCTTAGCAGCTGAAGGGAAAATAAACAGAGAAGTCTAGTAAAGCTATTCTAGCTACTCCAATGTAAATTAAAAATTACTCTTGCTATCACCAATTTGTTTAAATTTGTGATTTCTGTATTTATTCATACATGAGCTGCAATCTACCTCTTATCTTGGGCAACAATTTTCTGTGTGGATGCCTTTTCAGTAGGCATCCGCACAGAAAATAGTTCTTTTTAATATTCATGTTCTCTTTCGTATTTTCTTGCCAAGCTCCCTCCTTTCTGTTCTGCACTAAAGCATGCCCATTCCCTACTTTAGTTTTTCTCCGTAAGTATCTTAACCTTTTTTTTTTCTCCCTATGAAAAAAATAATATATGTGCACAAAAGCTTCTCTCCTTCTTCAGTCTTCTTTTCACCACCCACATCACTGATTTCTGTCCAAGTCTTCAACCACTTGGGAAGAGACTCCCCTGATCCCAGGATCTGCCCTCCAAAAAAGCCCATTGATACAAAAGAGAAGAGTACCCTAAAGAATTCTGAAAACGCTTTTGTTGTATGCTACAGAATGTGTGAGCCTGACCTAAAACACTGAAAGGCTCCTGAAAGCCTCTGATTTGGATTGAAAGTTAGGTTTTGCAAAGGGGAACAAAATAAGAAGCTGTGGTCTCTAGACCAGCTCTTCTGGGAGTCAGTGAGCAGAAAGCTTGGGTTGCTGCACCCCTATGTGAGCAGTTCTTGCTGGAAAGAGCATCAGGACAGTGGGGGTGGAAAAGGAAAAAACTTATTTTGAGGTAGCTAGCTGTTCCCAAAGCCAATGACTGAAAATATCTGTCTTTGCACAATTGTCCTAATCCATTGTTGATTTTGCTGGTATTCTTTCCATTTTGATCAATGTAACTTTCCTCAAAGCCTAAATAGGAAAAGACTACTTTATGCATTTATTTACCTTCAGAATCTCAACAATTATCCTCATGCTTCACAGAAGAGGACAGTTGGCCAAGCTTTGTGTCTACCAACTCTTTACTCTGACTTACTTGTACTGATTTAACTAAGTAGACTGACAATCTAAAATAAAATTAACCACTGATAAGAGACTGAACTATCTTCAACTGTTGATGATTTAGGAAAAATACCACAAACAGTATATATGCATTGATTAAAATAAATTGATTGAGTCAACCTCATGCAACTGTCTTGATCATCTTCCTCTTGGTTTCTCAATCCTACATTATTTAAGAAGGGCCATGACATTAGACTTTTTCCTGGAAAAAATGCAGATAAAACAATTGCCTCTGAAGATTTTTCTGATTAGAATCCAGGTGGTGATCACCTGAAAAAAGATCACAAGGTGGAATGAAAAGAGATATAAGGCATAAAAGCTGTTATACTTAAAGCCTAACACTGCTTGGTAAAGCAGTGCTTTTGTGTCATTTCTTTGGTTGGGGTTATGCACTTGCTGCAGTATGTCAGCCAGAGTACTGGTGAAAATATTTAATGATGTTTCCTTCCAATCTAGGCCCTTTCCAGTCTGTCTGCATCAATAAAAAATGAATAATGGCAGAGCTAGAAGCACAACTAGGTGAGTTTAACATGTCTGGGTTAAAGTAGTTTTCTACTTGAGACCTCATGGTATTATAATAAACACACATGCAACAACAATAAATACATAGTTCTACACAGTTTCTCTATCACATCATGTGATTTCACATATTGCCATATATTATGCCATGGCCATATGCATGCAGTACATACCAAAAAACCTGGGTTAGTGTACACTAATGACATACCTGATCTGGTAGGAGAGTAGAAAGAGCAGAGGGAAGAGAGTTGGGCTGAAGGAAAAACAGCGATGGAAAGAGACATAGCAAAGGATGAAAACTATGATAGGAGGAAAATGTGCATGAACTGAAGATGTATTAGAAGAATAAGACTGAATTAAGAGAAGAAAACAGTAAGATACTCCAGAATTTCTTCAGTAATAATAATTACTGAAGAATGACTATAAAATTAACATCACCCAAATGATTACTAGGGCTGGAACTGCCAGTCAGTCCCATTTGCAGACCTATACAATTCACTTTTCACTTTTGAAAACTCTACCTGGGATACAGGCTGCTTTCTGCTGCCATTAGAAACATCATGGCTAGCTGGTGCTTACCATCTCAGAGAACATTATGCCACGTGGACTCCTCAGCCCATAAGGTCCCTACATCACTGCAGATTGCTTATGTGATCTAAAGTTATACAGCAATGCATGGGCCAAGATCAGGGTGTGTCTTGGAGCATACACATCTCCAGGCTTACACCTGCAGAAAGGGGAACTAAGCCCTCTGTATCTGAACACTTGCAGACACAGCCACTGGCTATGAAATAGCCACACAGGCTCAAGAATAAAACCACCAGCCCTCTCGCTCTTTGCTCGCTCATGCATGTTTTGTAGGCATGAATAAACTGTGAAAAGTGGCCAGAACATCTTGCATTCTAATCCTTGCCTTGCTGGGGGCTCTGGTGTGACCTCAAGAAAGTTATGTCTGACATAACCCTAATTTCAAATTTTGCCCATCCTTAAAACTGTAGCTTTCCCTATCTTGTTATCAGTTTTTCTAATTGCTGTTGCTTTCCTTTTGTTCATAAGGAATGAAAGCAATTTAGATTCTTTAACATATCCTTCAAAAAAAACCCCACCCCAAAACCCCACCCCCGAACTCCAAACCCAAGGGGGATCTTAAGACAGGTTAAGACAGCCTTAGAGCCAATGTAACTTGGGCTGGCCACAGTAGTTTAAGTTTATAGACAAGATCATAGTTGAACAAAAGAGGCTTATCCCAATTTCCATCTGGAATTGCTGTCTCCACTGTTATTTCAGGTGAATGCCAATATAAATTCATCACATGTCACCTTCTGATGTACAAATGTGTGTTTTAGCTTTTGGACAATGATAAAATACTGATGTATGCATACAACTTTAACTTCTATATGGAAAAATAAGCCATATTAGTCTAATTAATTTCGTGTCTTCTGATTTGGTTTAACCTGAATACCGGAGAATGGAAACAAAGCATAGGTGCAGTTGGGATGCTCCTTTCCTATATAAGTAAGGCTCACATGGCACCAAGGCCTGACCTTGAACTCACACCTTGGAGTATGTGGCCATTGGCACGACTGGTTTTAGGCCTGCTGGGAGGTCCACATGTGCTGCCTGCCAGTTCCCTCTGCAAGGCTCAGTGGAGAGGAAATGCTGAGAGAGATTTTGCATTTTACAGTTTAAGTATCTGTAGCTTTTAGGCTACAGCAAGCCCACCAAGGAGATTTTGGAACCAATTCAGTCAGGCCACATTTTTACTGTGATGAATGTTGCTGATCACAGAGGAAGAGCCATCAAGAGTAGATTAAAAAGAGGATGGTCACACACTGTACTGCCTTATGGCTCTCAGCAACATTCACTTTTAATCTTTTAGAGTCATGAGAGTGCCTGAATCATGGTTGGTATTTTGCAAGTGCTGCTTTGACACACATATGGCCCTGCAAAGAAACCTGGACGTTTCCTAAAGGAAGCATTCATTCATTCACATGCATGCTGCTCCAAGAAGTGTTTTATCCCCACATCCTGCAAAATGTGGTCTCCCTATGGCTATAGAGAAGACTCATTATCATTCCTTGAGATTACAGCAACAAGAGGGTCCATTCATATTCTTAGGAAGAATTGCTAGAAATACCATCTTTCACTGGGGCTGAAAAGCAATTTAAAAGCACAATAATGATACTCCACGTTGCTAAATAGTGTAATATCTGCTCCTGTCTGAAGACTCATGCAATCACATGATTACACATAACCTTCAGCTGTCTTGATAAAAGTAGTCTTTCATAAGCCTTGTTAAAGATCTAAAGCTGAAAAATCTGACCCCCCCGGCAATATGGCAAATAGAGAAGAACCCTAAGTTATTATGTATTTTAAATAAATCTTGTGACTTTGAGTGATCTTTGAATGATCTTTGAATGGATAGCTTGGGCAATGTTGCATATCTCCTAGCCACTCCTTAAACTCTGCTGATGATCTCAGTGCCCAAGTACAAATTTTACAGGCAATCTCATTTTAAGGGAGTTATGTGGAAAAGATTTAACCTTCCAGCATGTTTGCATTGGACCTGGCAGTAGGAGATCTCATTTCCAATTGCACAGTGAAGAATTGTAATTGCTATTTAAGCAAACAAAACAACAGACACTGCATCAAGTATTTTCTTTCCATCTCATTGTTTTTATTTTACTTTATGGGGAATTGCTGTGTCTAGAACTAAATAACTACAGCAATGGATGGCCTGCTGCTCAAATAATAAAGGCTGAGGCCTAGAGACTCTGGATTTCTACATTCAGCTCTGCAAGATTTGAAAATTATGAAATCAGAAGCAGCCAAGCCATATTCCTTACTTATGACTACTATTAATATCTAGTGTATTGCACAGCTCATAGGACACTGGATACACTGGATCCAGACCCCTGTAATGTTACACACTGCATAAATGCAGAACAGGAAGCCTGGCTCAGTGCCCAGGGTCTTACTGCTGAATGACTCAAACAATCATTTTTGGATGCTTGGCTGGCAACACATTCTGCCAGTTTTCAGAAGTCCCAAGGGGAAGTAGCTCTCAGCAGTAAGAGCCAGGGCTGCAGGTCCTCAGCATCTTTCAATATGAGACTTAAGAAGTGAAGACATTTTAAGAACCCATGGCCAGTGTTTTTGGTGGGCAATAGAAAGATGTATGGTCAGACAACATGAATCCAAGTTGTTTTAACAGGGCCTGGGAAATGTCCCAGACATTGAAGCTTGCAGCTTTAGCAAACATTCTGAAAATGTTGGTAGTTGTCCTTGTACTCCTCACCAGAACGTTATGTGAAGCAGAACTCACCCACATTCTGCAGAGGGTTCCTATCACTGCTCAGTCTTTACAGTTAATATGATTGGACCAACATGCCTTAAGAACACTAGCAAAAAAAGTATGAATGACCAATTTCTTCTCAGCTAAAGTATTCCCTGTACTATCCAGTTGTTATAATGAAACAAAAGCAAATATGCAAAACACAACAAACAAACCAGAAAAGCAGCATGAGTCCCCAAATGCTGCTGTTTATTTTCATGCCAGCACTAAGCAGTGCAACCAGATGCTAAAAGTTGGGGGGTAAAGGCTTTTTACCAAACCTGCACAACATAATTTAAGAAGCTTGAGAGTATCATGACAGGTCACTTCTTAATGGGAAGATAGGTGATTACCACACTTTCTCAAGGGCTATAATTTACATCAACAAATCTTGCAAAAAAATGTTTGGGCTCCACTCTCCCTGCATCTTGCCATGCCAACCTACTGAAGGCTTTGGATTCAGTTGTTGAATTTGTGTCTTTTTCCTTTTTCTTTTTCTTTCTTTCATTTAGGAATCCAAGCCTATCTGAGATTGTGTTTCAGTTAATTTAGCTTCATTTTTTTGTCTGTACCCAGAAAAGAGGCCAGCAATTCTTGTTCAAATGCTGGGTATTTTGCTTCTGATTACCATGAAGCTAATTATTCAGTAGCTTTAGTCTCAGATATCCCATGCACTCAAGTATTTATGCATTTTAGTCCCTCACATTACAGTGCCAATACAATGTAAAACTGTTTACAGCACAGGCACATGAAATGGCTGTTTCTGCATCATCTGTTGATGCTCCTTCACAGGTGCCCAGCAAACATGACAGCTGAAGAACTGGGGTTTACATGATGACTTGCCAGAGAGCCTTTGAAAGGTTTCCTTTCATACAGTCTGATTTAAGCTTTCAAGGTTTTGAAAACAGAGGTCACAGAGCAAAATAATTGCTGTGTGAAATTAGCTAAATATGCTGTTACCTGGCCACATACCTTTTTGACAATAACAAGTCAGAAACCTCAGTCTGCTTTTCTCTCAATGCTACTGCCTTGCCCCTTCTCCTAACACTAATGAGTTACCCTGTGGTATTGTTTTAACAAAAGGTCAAGCTGATCTTCAAAAGGAAAAAAAAAAGTCACTAGATATATGGTTTACAAGAAAAATATATCTTAGAATTTCCTTTCATGAAAGTAACTAGTCATTTATAATATAAAAGGAAGAGAAACTTATATTTAGAAAGCAGTGCTGCTATTTTTGTTAGCAACTTTAATGTTCTCAGCAACATTTTCTTGAATACATGCCTGGCTTCCTCTGAAAAATGTGTGGTGGGTTTGACAAGCTTCGTGCCTACAAAGCTTTCCAGAACTTATATCTACCTTTTTCACAAGAGAGGCAGAGTGTGCATGGCTCCTCCACACATTTGATCTGTCACCTTCCTTCTAGCTTCAGTATTCTTTCAAAACCTTTCATCTGAACAGAGCTGTAAAAAAGAATAAAAATAGCAAGCTATATGCTGTCTCATGGTTAGGTTTAGCAAGACTTGAGCACCAAGTGTAAAATGTGTCCTATTTGTCATTTATGGTTGCAATTATTCATGTGATACAGGATGTGGCCTCTAACATTATCTAGTGCAAATTCAACAGCTTATATAGGTCTTCCTTGTAAGGTAAGATATGCAGCTGCAGGTTAGCCCCAGCTGCAGACATCAATATCCCTCAGACCAAGAGAAAGCAAGAAAGATAAGCATGAAAGCAACTCTGAGGTCAGCACTTCCTTCTCTCCACCCTTTCCTGCCACCACAAAAAAGTGCAACTGTCTGATGTAAATGACAAAAGTGTTTTTCAGCCACTCTATTTTTGACAGAAAGTAAGACTAATTCTGTGACATTCATACCTGAGTTAGTATATTTCTGTAGTGGGAGGCCCCAGCAAAGTACAGCACCATCCATGAAGATTTCTTAGCATTGGTGCTAAACAGTGTGGCAATAAAATACTGGTACCAGCCTAATGGAACTGCATCACGTTTTGTTTACCTCATCATAACATCAGTGGACCTGAATGGAGTAGGCACTGTGAAAAATCTGGAGATTGAAGCTCATATTCCTCTTATTTTAAAATAATAGCCAGTCAAGTGACATCTATACACCTTTGGTATTCTGTAAGATGTGCATTTTGGGTAAGGTACAACTGGAATTTCTTAATTTACTTCCAGCTGATCTTAAGGACAACTCTTCAATAAATCCAGAGGAAGAGACTACAAATAGATTAGTAAAACACAAATGTATTACTAAAACACAAATGTATTACTGAATTAATAAAAAATGATTTATTAATCATTGGTGGGTTTCTTTCTTGCAGAAACAGCTGCAGAGTTGCCTAGAAGGGATGAGAATGTCAGACTCTTCAGAAAGAGTCTGTGGGAAAGAATGCATCCATGGGGGACAGAGAGAATCACAAAATCATAGAATGGTTTGGGTTGGAAGGGACCTTAAAAGTCATCTACTTCCAAAATCCCTGCCATGGGCTGGGACACCTTCCACTAGACCAGGTTGCTCAAAGCCAGGAATGAGGCATGCACATTTTCTCTGGGCAACCTGCTCCACTGTCTCCAAAACAAGGAAAATGTGTCAAAATCAACATGTCTGATATAAGATGAAAAATTTCTAGTATCAACTAACTAAATAAAGTTAGTTGGATGCTTGGATAAAGAGTTTATAATTTTTCCTTTTCCCTAGTGGGAAGCTTATACCCATGTCATAGGGTACCCTGGTATAGCAACTTTATCAAAAATGGCCAAAAGCTCACTCTCTAAATGAGAGACAAACGAGAATTCACCTTGGCAAATAAAGCAAGTATTGAGTTCCACATAATTCATGCCTCAAAGCCTCAAAAGAGGCTTGACATATATTAAAGACCTTGCAACTCTCCAACTCTCTCTTCTTGGAATTCCTTGCATAGTCAAGGATTTAGTTTACAAAAGTATAAACATCTTCTTATGGCAAATTCAACAAAACAAGCAATCTTTGAACTCTGGCCTTGGTTATATCAGACTGAATCTGAAACAACTCTGGTGTACTCTGCAAGTTCTTTCTGACCATCAGAAAAAGAGAAGTCAGGCTCTGGAGCTCAGGACCCAGCCTGAGCTGGAAATGAGACAGATGAGTACTTCTAGCTCAAAAGAACAGATCAATATACTGACAATTCAATCACCTTCACTTACTTCCTTGAATTGTCATCAGGCACCAAATGGTGCTTATTGTAGCATTGGAATGGATTGCTATAAGACACTGAGGAGGAATTGTCCTTTTAATTTGTTTTATTTTGAAAGTTATAGTCCATATTGACAGGCCATTTTGCTCCTGCAGAAGCAGGGGCACTGCTTTTATTGTGAACCTTCTATTTGCTCTTTCTGGCAAGCATCCTAGATTTTGTAATTTAATATTCCTGCCAAAAGCACTGGAAACATTTGAGAGGATCCTCATGGGATTAAGGACAAACTGTGGATTACATTCCTGGCATTGGACTACACTGGAAGCCATACATTTTCTTGCTATCCCTGAATATTTTGTGAGCATAGATAGAACAGACGACTGGGGATACAAGCACCATAAAGTCACCCCAGGACATTGAGCTAACCAAGTAAGAACACAGCAGAATTAAGAGTAATTTGCTGTTTTACTCTTTCTTCTCAAACCATCCCAGGATCTAATCCACTTCTGCTCTTAGTCTATGGAGTGTGTTTAGGTCAAGCAGATGTGTTTATGCTGATTAACTTTGCCTATTAACAAAGTGAGAGCAGGTTGTGGTGTGGCTGAGGACATGATTTTCACTTTTTTTTTCCTGCACACTAGCAAATGTGTACTCAGCCATGAATCCAGTGTCCTGCTTCCCAGATGTTGGGGGGTCAGTGACTTAAGGACAGCCACAGGTGAATCAGACCAAACCTATAAAAAGCCAGGCTCGTTCTTCTGACAGTAGCCAGTAATGGGTATTTTGGGAAAGAGTACAAAAAAAAATGGGGCAAGATTTACTCTTCTTCTAATACACTGGAGTGAGATCTGCTAATTCGCTGCTCAGGGACAAACAGAGCCAGGAGCTCGTTTTATATCTGTGCATTTTAAAGCCTTTCTATGATTTTCTTAGTTCCTTTTTAAAGCTCATTTGCACCCTTGGTCTCTGAAACACCCTGCACTTCTCAGTCTCCGTTTATTTCAACTATGCTGTGTAAAAAGAACTGGCCTTTGCTTGCTTTAAGCCTGCTCCTGGTAATTTCCGTGGACATTCTGACTTCTTGTTCTGTGATAGAATAATCCCCTCCCTAATCACCCACAGACCATATGCTGAATAGCAGGTCAGCAGCAGTGGAACCACAGTGTGTGTCCCACAATCCTCTGTGGGGCAGGGACTTGATTTACAAGTACAAAAGGAGATATAGAGACAAAGCAAAGAACATCAAGATAAAACATACATTTTGTCTTTTGCCATCACCATACCCACAATATGGAGAAAACTTTCAGAAGTAGAATTGCATTGAATCTCAACAGTTTCTGAACTCACTAAATAACAACCAAACCTTTCAGGGATCCAGTAGGTCTCCCTTGCAGAATAAGCCCAGGGTTTTGAACTTTGAACAAAGAAACTGCTCAAACTAAGGGGTGACAGCTCTTAGAGTTCACCTTCCAGTACTTCCAGAAGGGCTGGAAAACAGGCTAGTGGAAAACATTTTTCAAGGTCCAAAGACCTCAGCATTAAACAAGTCAATCAAATAGATCAAACTGTTCAATGCAAGCTGTTACCTGCTACCTGAGTTGATGGAGAGCTTGTAAAAATTACACAAAAAAGTATATAGCAAGCATTAAAACATACAGAACTGTGAGTGGCTAAGTAATTTGTCTTTTACAAGTGTAAGTGAAATAACTAAGCTTCAGATAACATTGACTTCAAAATAGCAAGAAAACAGTCAGTTTAAAATTAGAAGAATTAAAGAACCTTGCCTATTTTCTATATTGTAAGATTATTCTTCAAGAAAGGTGCCTGCTCTCTAAAATTCTCATGCTTTCATGAAGCCCTCAAAGTCATCCAGTAGATAATATCACTATAGTCCTGTGACAAAACTACCATGGAAATATAACAGGAATGAGTCAATATGTTTAAGAACAGTATCTTCCACAATTCCACAGTCTAAAAGAGAGTACTGTTTCAATTTCCTAGAGAAATGTTACAGCACTATTAAAAATAACTCAATTTTCTGTTACACTGGACAGTTCAAATAATGCACCAATAAAGTTTACAGAATTTGGTACACAGTTCTAAAAGAGCTTAATATTGCATATCCAATATCTCTTATTATAGCTAAATATAAGAAAAACAGATCATAGTGATGGAGAAGGGTCACACTGATACCAGGGCAAGGCAATGGAACAACTATTCAGCTAGTGCATAATGCCTATACCCTTCCCTTTCCACAGTTAACAGATGAAGCCCTTTACCTGTTTAAGATAGAGACCGTAAAAACTAATGGATTAAAGTCCACTTTAAAATCTATTTTTTTACTGTACAACTCATCTTTATAACCTAAGAGACAGCCTACCTTAAGAATCAACAGAATTAGGTAGGACCCCATGTCCCATGGCTTTCACTTTGGCCCCTTGTTTTAAAAATAAGGTCGTCCTCTTACTTATGCCTTTGATAGGTGAAAAGAGAATTTCATCAAGGCCTCTTATTAAGAAATTTAGGGGGAGAAGTTCTGTTTCTCCAGGAAGCAGCAACCATGCTCCTGAGACAGGTCATATCCTACATTAGTAGAGAATGAGGAAGTCCAGAAGAGAGAAAAAGTTTGAAACTTGAGGCAGAGAAAAAGCTGAGGAGTGTTACACAAGAATGAATAGAAAACAGCTCTCTCCTGAAAAGTAGTCTCAGGACAACAACTGTAAGGACTTGTGTTACCAGCAAACCTGGGACCTTTGGGGAAAACCAGTGATGAGCATGTGACAGTCTAGCCAGGGGTTTTCAAGGCAGTTTTGAATAACAGGGGAAGGAAGGCACTGGGACAGGGCTCTGGGGTTTTTGACACTGAAAAAGAATGAAACAGAAGAAGTACCCAGAAGGGGAAGACAATGCATTGCTAAGATCCAGTATTGTCTAGACACTCCATTTCATTTAGAAGCTGAAAAGACAATGGGGTTTTGAACTCATGACAAGGCAGGCCCTGGCAAGAAGACCAACTTCTCTAAATAGACAAAAAAAGGAAGTCTAATGCTGAGATGGTGCAGCTGCCCTACAACATCCTACACCTTATCAGCATTTTTGAGATCTCTGGTAGGGAGCTACACCACCTAAGTTCTTTACAGGCTCTAGTATCATTTAGAATTTGACTCCATGGTTTCCAATACACTGACTCAAATCCATTTCAGTCCTTGCAATCCACACTTACACAAGAGGGCTCCCTTGCAGGAGTTCAGCCCACTTTGGAAAACTAACTATTAAAAAACATCAGTAGTGTCCAAGCAAACTGTCCCAACCTTTCCCCAGAAGATTCTGCTCTCTGCCTGTGCTTCTGCTCTCCTCAAAGTACCCCCATCTGTAGCAGGCTTGCTCTGCTTCTCCACTCTAGCCCAGTCCCCAGCACTCCTGCCTAGACTTGTCTCTGAGTCCTCAGGCTCATCTTCAGCATGATATTTCCACTTTGGTGACACAGACCTAAGCTAATGTGAGGTGAAAGATTAAGAAATTCAGGCAACGAAGGAAGTGAAAGGTGTGATTCAAAAAGTGGTGATTCACATTAGGCAAGACTGTAATCTGAGTGCTGCCAAGACTTTTACCAACTGACCTTTTAAAGTGCTCCTTTTCAAACCAGACACAAGAACAGGGAGTAAAAAAACACTGTTCTTTGTTTTTAGAGTTTTGACAGAAGAAAAACTGCTGAAGGCAGTGAGTTCATTTAGGAATCCACTAGCCTGCTGCTGAAGTTTTAGGATGAGAAACACATGCATTTTCATGGGTAAGCAATGTGTTCCTGACACATCCTTTGCACGAGGGGACAGTGGTCACCATACAAGGAGACAAAGGGTTATGATTCTCCACTCTGGTGCAGAGACAGGCCTGATGGCACGGATAGGAAAAACTCTTCACTGTCTCTCCAGGTATTCAAGAATAAGGAGCCATCAATGATGCTAAGAGAAGCTGTGTTCTAGGCAAGCCCTGCGGACCACAATGCTGATTGCCTGAGGATTTTTTAGCTGCAGAAAATTCTCAAGAGAGACTGAACAAGCATTTAGAAGAGAGACCTGTTGACAGTCACTAACTAGATCAATCACACCAGGGTTCAGGAAATCCCTAAAATGAAGACACACGTAGTCTGGGAGCGTACCTGGCTGAAGTACTGTGCCTTATTCTTCTACTTACCTGGCATCTTGATTTTGGATTTGGCTTGCTTTTAGTCAGGTCAGATAGTTAGATCTGGAAATTGAGTAATGGCCTTGGCAAAACCTGTTATAACTTCTATGAACTAACAGCATGAGGAAAGAGTTACCTCTTCCTTGACAGCAAATAGTGGACTAAGCAGGCTTTATTATTAGTTTTCTGGAGACAACACAGGAAAAACAGTTTATCTTCTTTTTCATAGAATTCCTGACCTTATCCCCACAGTACAGTGTAAGGGTCAGATAAAGATGGTGCATTAAACCTAGAGCTCTATCAGATAGTAAATGAGTCCCACTGCACCAGGTTAAAAATGCCTGAGCCAGGGACCATCAAGAGTCCCAAACTGCTAGCTTTAAAGTGACCACAGAAGCCCTCCTGTGTGCTGTCCACAACTCTTAACATTGGTCACTTTTCTTGTCAGCAAGGGTGAGCACAGCACCTTTTCTTATGGAAATTGTTCTTCTGTGCTAAAACCAACCCCCTGCTGATTCTCAACATATGCATCATGACCTTCCCTGCCTTTAGTCTTCCTGATAGTCCTGAGCTGCCCAGACAGTTAAGAAGTTTCAATTAAGCTACCACAATGTACTTCTGTTGCTCAGACACAAGTCTCTCAAGGCTTGTGAGCTAACTCAGCCAGTCCTTTAGCTTAACCATAAAAAATGTACCTATTATTCCAGAGAGGAGAGAAGAGTATGTATTTTGGCTTCTGGAGGGACTTTCATAACAGTAAACATTACATTTAGTGTGTATAAGCAGCTATAGTAGCTGCAAAAAAAAAAAAAAAAAAAAAATTGTGACACTAGGGCAGGGGAGTAGTGTTTGACCTGGATCTCAGTACAAGAAAAGAATTCTTGCCAACAGATCACTTCTGCTCATTGTTTTCCTTTCCTTGGAAACCTGGGAGAAAGGTCATGCTTTGGCTTTTCCTGGATAAAGTCACATATGCAATAGCTATGGTTGGGGAAAATTCCTAATCTTTTATGAAGATGGTGCTATGTGACAGCAAATCTGAAGGCAGAGCTCAAGGAAGGGCACAGAGGAAGTGGGAAAACAATGGATCTCATTACAGGGATGATGTAGTACCTGACTTGGAGTGCTGGCACATTTCCAGGGGAGGCTGCACACAAGCACATTTTGGTGTGCAAAATGTGCTTGTGCAAATCTCTATATTTCACTTTTTTGCTTCTTTTTTATTAACTATGCAAAGGTGATCAAAAGTAGTGGAAGAAAAGTTTTCCTAAGGCATTGCATAACTCCTCTTACCTTCCAGAATTCCAGCAGCTTCTTGTTCTGTAGTTATCCTTTTCTTCCTTCATACATCTGGGAGAATCCATCCTGCATTGAAAAAAAAAAATAAAATAAAATCCTATGAATCTGCCATCCAGACAAATTACTGCGATGACAGATGCAGAAGGGTTTTCATCTTTCTCTTATAACCTTCACATTGCCTACTGTTTCAGCTCAGTCACCAAAGCTTTCACTTCTCTCTCACTGTTATCCTACTGAGATAATAACTTAATTCAACTTGTAGTGTCATGCAAAACCTTTGAGATGACCTCTGTTAAACAAGAGTACTTGTCTAACTGCAAGCCCTCAAAATCTTTTTGAAGTCACAATCAATGCTTTGTGTGATAAACTGGATGAAAGTGGATCATTTAATTTTCAGAAGTAAGAGAAATGCGAACTTCATGGGGAATTTTTCTGTTCTCAACACATCATTTTCTTCCTAGATAAGCAACTGTATTAATTTAGTATTCAAAATAAAAGTATCAAACAGCCTCAGTGAAAGCATGTGCTTGTCTCAGTCTGAATGAGACCTGATCATGCTTTGCTACCTTAGAACATGCAGTGTCTCTTGTTCTTTCATTAATATAATTTTTGTCCATAAATTCTCATTAGAAAGAGAGATAAAACCAAGGTAGATGACACCTAAATGCTAGCAGCCAAAGAGATGCTTCAGAGCTCTTTTCAATGTATAGGGAAAAAGCAACAACAACAAAAAAATAAAATTAAAAGCATTCTTTTCTTCATAAGATGTCAGCTTACATAATAGTGCAGCTAGAATTCCAGTTCTTAAAATCTGCTTGAAATCACTGTAGCCTTATAACCTTCTCTAGAACCACACTCACTCGCACCAGTAGAGGTTTTGGCTACAAAGCAAATGTAAATGGCTTTGCTGTCACTGAAAACAAAACCTACCACAAGACCCTCACAACAAAACACACAGAGATATGTAAATGGACAATACACTAAGAGACAAAATATTTAAAGTAATTTCACCATGCATATTTTCAGTCAGACTTTAAAAACTGACATGGAGATTTTAAGGGAGGCCAAAACCTTGGAATTTCTCCTAGCTCTCTAAAAAAGCACAAGGTACATTTCCTCAGATTTAATTCTTGTTCAGGTAAATCAAGACAAATTCCACATTTTCCTCTTGGCCCTAAGCTAAACTCTGAGTGCCTTTTTCCTCTTCCATTAGTATTTCCACAGAAAGGCCCACCCTTCACACCACCACTGTGCACTGCAAAAGCAGATCAAAACGTGAGCTGTCATTTTCTTGCCTTGTAGCACTGCTGAGCATGTCACACACATCACTTCTTGGCTGACGTTTCAGAATTAACGTGCTGCCAGAGAGGAGGTCCTCCCAAGGAGCTAACGTGGCAGGATTCAGCACAGAAACAGTGTGAGTGTTTTACACCCTGTCACTACTCGCCACCAAGAGAGAGTGAAAGCCTGACCAGGTTTCTGTATCCAGCCTGAGCAACCCCAGTGTGTAAAGCAGACATGCTTCTAAACCTCAGCAGCAAGAGCAAGACAATGGCCTGGCAATCCTGGTGGGGGTGGTGGAGAGCTGAGGCAGGAGCCCAAGCAAAACGAGGAAAGAGGGTTTTTTCTAACTGCAGCTGGACAAGGAAGGCCTTGCACAACCTCATCCAGCCTGGGAATGGTGAACCCCTGGGGTTGGACTAGAGACCTCCAGAGGTCCCATCCAGCTGAATTACCAGATGTTATCAATCAAAAATCGCATTCAACCTAGTACAGAAAAAAACACACCAGCACATTAAATCAGCAGGAATGTGTTTTACATGTTTTCGTCCTGACATTCATTTGTTTTTAATTGTGTCTAAAAAACCCTACAGAAAGAGCAGAGCTTTTACTACAGTAAAGAGCTTGGAAGGGCACTACCATCTTAGGGGTTTTGGCTGCTCTGAGCAGATCTTTCCACAGTTCTTTATCCAGAGCTGGCAGTGATAACACAGTTTCTTCTTGAATTGTATCTACTGGATGCATCTAAACGTTTTCATGCTAAACAGTATGCATTATGCACTTCCAAGGTATTTACAAGCCACAGACCTCTCTTGACAAGTTCCCTCCTTCCCTCCTACCTCCACTGGGTCGGGTTTCCTTGCTCATCGGGGATCATGGTCTCCAGCTGATGGCAGAAGAGAGCCAAGCCAAGAAGAGAGAGAATCTCGGAGCTCTTCCGTTTCTCGTTGCAGAGCTTCAGCAGCTTCACAGCATCCTCTGCTGCCAAAGAGCAGAACCAGATCAGAAATGAGAGCATGGACTATGCCTCCAAGCAAACGTTATCACTTCATACAGACAGACGCTCCCACACAAAATATCCTGCAGTTAAAAGAGGCAAATAGCGAAGCCCAGATCCATAACAGGAATTAATCTCCACACTTTCTACAGAGTCACCCTTGAAACTGATCTACACTTGGGTACTACAGATGCAAATCAATTCAGAAATACCAGATTACTGTTTCCAAGGAGCATACCAAAGTGCAATCTTTGCAGGGCTGAGCCATTTCTGTGCTATGCAATACCTTTCAACATCTGGCTCTACAGAGACCTTCTCTTTGTTATTCTGAATTCTTATTTTTACAGAATTACGGGCTGGGTAGGTTGGAAGGGACCACAGTGGATCATCTGGTCCAACCTCTCTGCTCAAGCAGGGTGATCCCAGAGATGGCATAGGATTGCATCCATATGATTCTCCAGGGAGGGATATTCCACACTCTCTCTGGGCATCCTGTTTCCATGCTTGGTCACAGTAAATAAGTTCTTCCTCCTGTTCAGGTAAAACTTCTTATGCACCAGTTTCTACTCGGTGCCTTCTTGTCCCATTGCCTGGCACCACCGAGCAGAGCCCGACGCCCTCCCTTCAGTTATTCACAGACACCGATGAGGGCCCCTCTCTCTTCTCCAGGCTGAACAGCCCCAGCCCCCTCAGCCTTTCCTCATGGGAGAGAGACTCCAGCCCCTGAATCTCTTCTGCCACCCGTTGTTTCTCCAGCGGGTGTCTGGGTAGTTAAAGTCCCCCACCAGAACCGGGGCCTGTGAGGCTGCCTCAGGCCGCCTGTGGAAGGCCTCAGGCACTTTCTCCTGCTGGGGTGGGCTGTAGCAAACACCCACAACAGTGTCACCCCAACTAGTCTGCCCTTTTTTCCTAACCCCTGAGCTCTTGACTTGCTTGTTGTCCACCCAAAGGCAGAGCTCAACACACTGCAAGTGTGTCTCACAGAGAGGGCAGCTCCACCACCAGACTTTTCTGGTCTGTCTCTCCAAAAGAGGGCATAGCCCTTCATGACAACACTGCAGCCATGCAAGCTATCCCCCCACGTGTCCATAACTGCAGTGAGATCAAAGCCCTTTCACTGCACATATCTCTAGTTTCTCCATTGGAATAGGAAAGAAAATGTGCTTCAACTTTAGAAAGAACTAAAGATGCATAAGCATGTGCCCTCCAAGATCCATGGGAATTATTCCTATTGCACTAAACTGGTGGTCTATTCAGTTCACAAACTATTCAGGTTCTAAAAACTCATTACTATGAGTAGAAAACCTGAAATGCCATACACAGAAGAGCAATTCCACATGGTTCATAGGACAGCTCAGTAAAATACAACTTTACCCCTATTCCAGCAATGCCTGGCCCTGTACAAGGCATTACTCGCAAAATGACTGCAGCTACATGTAGTTGCATCAACAATACCAGGTTATTTGTAAGCAGTATGCAGAGATGTTTTATAGGCACAAGGACAGCACAGCCCTCTCTCCCAAAGCTGCACCGGGTGAGGGGTGGCACCTGAGTGCTGCATCCATCGCTGCCTCTCCGTCAGGGCACCCACACGCAATGGGCAGCCCAGATCCAGATGGGAGGGTTATGGGATGCTTGCACTCTTTCACAGCACCCAGTGTGGATGGGCTTTCTTGTACAGGCATGTAGGAGGCAGCTGTGTGCCAATGGCATTCTGTGCTCTTTCGGAAACAGCATGACCAACAGGACTGGGGAAGTGATTCTTCCTCTGTGCTCAGCACTGGTGAGGCCACATCTCAAATACTGTGTACAGTCCAGGGTTCCTCAGTTCAGGAAGGCCATTGAGGTGCTAGAACAGGTCCAAGGAAGACCAATTGGAGCTGGTGAAGGGTCTGGAGCACAAGTCTTAGGAGGAGAAGCTGAGGGAGCTGGGGTTGTTCAGCCTGAAGAAAAGTAGGCTCGGGGGTGACCTTATCACTCTCTACAACTACCTAGCAGGAGGTTGTAGCCAGGTGAGGATCACTCTCGTCCAGGCAACTGGCAACATGAAGAGAGAACATAGCGTTAAGCTCTGCCAGGGGAGGTTTAGGTTGACATTAGGAAGAATTTCTTCACAGAAAGGGTGTTTAGACATTGGATTGGACCGCCCAGGGAGGCAGTGGAGTCACTGTCCCTGAAGGCGTTTAAAGAAAGACGACGTGCTAGTCAGTGCCCCGTGGCCTAGCTGACAACGTGGCGATAAATGACAGGACGGACTGGATAATCTCAGAGGTGCTTTCCCCCCAAATCGATTGCGTGTGCAGACACACGTTCATACCCGGCGCGGCCCTCACCTCGCCCCGCCTCGGCCGGCCCCGCTCCGCCCCGGCCCCGCTCGGGCCCCGCTCCGCCCCGCGGGCTCTGCGGCGCCGGTGCCGGTCATGG
>VZUI01063025.1:0-21202 GCA_013401135.1 Cettia cetti | reverse complement strand
GCCTGCCCCATCCCTTGGCACCTCCCTTTGGATATTGCTCCCCATGGATGGGCTCCCTCAGCCTCTCCTGGGCACGGCGCTGCTCCAGGCCCTGATCCATCCTCACATCCCTCCCCTGGCCCTGCCCGAGGAGCCCAGAGCCGGACACAGCCCTCCCAGCAGCGAGCAGAGGCGCAGGAGGGGATTTTTGGGAGAGGTTTTTTTGGGGAGAGTTTTGGAAGAATTTGGGGCTCGGGAGGGTCCGGAGCGCCGCGGGCAGCCGGGGGGCGTGGCTTTCCTTGAGGGTGGGCGTGGTTTGAGCCGTGGCCCCGCCCCCTGCGGTGAGGTCGGGGGTGCGGCGCGCGGCGGGCGCAGAGCGCGATGAGCGCGGGCTGAGGGAGGATCGGGGGGCGCCTGCGGCCATGGTGGCGCACGACGAGCTGGGCGGGCTGCTGCCCATCAAAAGGACTATCCGGGTCATCGACGCGCAGAACCAGCACTTCAGGGAGCAGGAGGTGAGCGGAACAGGGGCTGGAGAGAGGAAAAAATGGGGTTTAGTTGAGGGGAGAGTGGGGAGGGGGAGCCCCCTTAGCCTCCCGCACTCTGAGCCGGGCAGAGCGCGGGGTAGCCGGGGATTTAAAAGACTGTGTCTATTTATAACTCCGTCTCTATGTATACATATATTTTATGTGCGTATATATGCAATATATTTAAGCTCATAGCCCCCAAAGAGTGGGACCAGGCAGGCAGAACCGATGTCGGCGCCTCACCCAGCGATTTAAAAAAAATCTATGTATGTTTAAGTCCATGTATATGTATATATCTTTTTTATATATATTTGTATATGTATCATGTATCATGTATATATCTTTTAATTTTATATATATATATATGTTATATACATACCTGTACTTTACATATCTATATTTAGGCTCATAGCCCCCAAGGAGTGAGCCAAAACCAATCTCGGTGCCTCGTCTGACCCCGCTCCCCCCAGGTGGCTTTTCATTAAAAATTCGCCTGTTTTCATTTAAAAACCGCCTGATTCTGTTAAAAAATCCACCGTGTCTCTCAGCGCTCTTTCCACCGACAGGATTTTTCCTAATTAGGTGCTTGTTTGCTGCTTAAACCGAAGAAGAAACCCCTCGTGGGGTTTGTCGGGCTTTTGAGGGCTGGTTTGTTTGATTGAAGCATTGTTATTTTTATCGCGTGTTGTTATGTAGATGGCAATAATTGCGCTCTTGGTAGGTGTTCCCAAGGCTCCTGCTGCGACAGGAGCAAAAGTTCAGCAGCCAGGTAGGGCCCGGCTGCCTTGGGCTGGGTTTATTGCCCAGATTAGTGGCGAGATGAGGTGGAAAAGTTTAAAAAAAAAAAAAAAAAAAAAAAGGCGTTTCCAGACATGGCTGGGGTTTGAGGGCTCAGCGCCGAGTCACCAACCTCAGCAAATCCCGGCTCTGCAACAGCCAAACTTGGGCAATCTCATTGTGCAAAAGGGAAACCAGATGTTGGGGGAGAAATAACATAAACCAGAGCTCTGGGAGGGGAGAAAATCGCCTCGAATTCTGAATCGCCTGAGCCAACACTCCCCTCTGGGCTGGAGTTAACAGGGGATGGCCCTCGGTCGGGAACGGGCTGTTGGATTTGGGAAGCGTCAGATTGCTCAGCGAGCCCCTTCCGTGTGAATCTTACACGGGGGTGATCAGGTGGTTGATGATTTCTGGCAGGAATTATTCAGGCTGCTGACTAAAATCCCCTTTTTGCTGAATTGGCTCGGTAGGAGAAGGTTTTGCCGTGCGTGGTTTCGCCATTGGGTCACCGTGTTTGTGTGGGGCTGCTGTAGGAATTGCACTCGAGTAAGGGATCCTTGTAAAAACCACTAATTATTACCCAGCAAAGGGGAAAGGTTGTGGGCGTGCTGCTGAAAAAAAAAACAAAAAAAAAAAACCTTGCTCAAAAGTAAGGGCTGGTATTCTTTCCAGCAAGGTGCAATCTTTTCTTTCCAGCAAGGTGCAATCTTTTCGTGTAACCTGCACTTAGAAGCACTTGAAGGAATTTCAGGGGTGTGAAATCTCGCCTGGCACAAAATCAGCTTTAGTGGCTGTGCTCGTGATGTGTTAATTCACTTTTAATAATAAAGAGACCTCTGGAAAAATAATAATTCCTGATGGAACTGTTGACCCCGCTGGGGGTTTAATTATTTGTGAGTGCTGTAACACCCCTGGCTTGTTACAGAAACCTCCCAGACTTTATTGTAATCTGGCTCCTGTAAGGAAGACGGCGTGGAGACAGGAGAGTCATTGTTTGCAAGTAGAGAGCTAAAAAAAAACCGGTCCTGAGCCCGAGTTATCCGCAGTATGAACCGCGGAGTCTCGGCTTACACCGGGCTGCGCGGGGAGCCCGTGACCCCGGGCTGAAGCACGGAGCTCAGCCAAGGGGGAGCTGCCAAGCACGGCGATTTTATTTTCCTCCTCCCTGCTCTGGATCAAACGATCTTCAGGAGGAGGAAAAGAACCAGACGGGCTTTTTTGCTGTTTTTGGTGGGGTTTTTTTTTTTTTTTGGCAGTCGAGCCGTGTCTGAGGAGCGCTCAGACACAAAGTGGGATTTTTTTAATTATTATTATTTTTTAATTTTTTCTCTCGAAGAGAGGAAAAATGGCTTTTTGCTAAGATGAATTGAGGAATTCCTGCTGCCAGCCCTCGGGCACGTGCACGTGTCACTTCAGCCGGGCACAGATGTGCTGGGAAGGCATTCCCACATTCCCACATTCCCACACGGCCCCGGGCTCCCGGCCCTGTCACTGGATCTCCGCAGCGCTGACCCTGCACCAGTGACCTGTTGGAGCCTCCCCATGGCCTGAGGTTTCTTGCTTTTCATTGTCAGTGTCACATTTTGCTTTTCCAGGCTATTTTTATCCCTGGCCTTGCCAGAACCGTGGGTGGCTTTTGTGTCTGCATCTTCCCTGCTTCAGTCCTGCACTTCCTTAAGCTTCTCTTGGCCCATCCCTTGATTTATCCTCCTGCACTGACAGATGATTTTCTAAAAGTAAATACCTCCAGAAACATCTGCAATAAATTAAACCTTCCTTGTTGTCTTTGAGCCTGGCCTAACTTTCCAACCTTTTCCTGACTGTCTTGAGCTCAGTGGAGAAGTTCCTGGTGTCCCACTTGGAGCTCCTGGTGTCCCACATAAACCCAGCTGAGGATCCCATGATCCAGGACACTTTTACAGCTTTTCCCATTTTTACGGTGCCCTCCTAACTCTGCCATTCCCCAAAGGTTTCTAGCACAGCTTTGTGCTGTGCCAAGAGCTCTTTTCTTCCTGCACGGCTCATAAATTGTTTCTTTTCATGTTCCCCCCTGCAAGTTTGAAGGTTGAGCTCAGGGTGAGCTCACCTCCTCCTCCTCCTCTATTGCCCAACACCGCGTGTGGGCAGGGCCGCTGCTGGGGTCGAGTTGCTGAAATCAGATCTTAACACACACGTAGCTTTTATGCTCCTTCAGTCTTCGTGACTGGAATCCAGCTCTGGGTGTTCCTGTTCCCCCTTTTTTTTTTTTTTTTTTTTGAGTTTTGTTTTCAACATTTGTCATTTCTGAGCGAAGGGTTTGGCCACCGAGCTGGGCTGGGAATGGAAACGGTTCAGAGCTCGTCCTCAGCGGCCTCCACAGCCTCTGCCTTTTGAAAGAGTAGAAATTCACCAATAATTAACCAGTTTTAACTGAGATCAACCCAAACTGAGGCTGCTTCCCTGTCCTGATGTCAGCTTCGTGCTGAGCAGTCTCATGAGGATGAGTCACGTCCAAGCCTGTGCCAGATGTTTGGGAGCACCAGGACAATCCTGCTGCCTTTTCCAGGCCTTAACTGGGAGCCCATCTCTTCCCAGCTTCCCCCTGTGCACACCTTTCCTGCCCAGCCCTCACCACACAATGTTTTTGATGTCAAACACGTCGAGTTGCCCACAGAATTTCCAAAACTGAAGCAGCAGGAGCTTTCCTGGGGCGTTTCCTCTTTCTTGGCAGCGTTTGGGTCGGGACAGGCTTGAGCTCCCAGCGTGGAGAAAAGCAGAAGCTCCAGCTTTCAAATCTAAACAAGGTGTAAGAAAAATCACAGTGATTGCAGGGGGTGGGGGAGAGCAGGAGCAGGAGGAGGAAACTTTGCAAAGTGAGGGATTTCAGCTTCATCTGTGTGCGTGTCCCTCACAGGAATGCTCAGCTTGTTTGCTGCTTGTTAAAGGAGCTGCTGAGGCTGTGCTGGGCCCCCACTGCTGCTCTGCTCTCCAAAATAAAATGGAAAAACACATTCTTTCTCCAGAGGAAAGGATGAGAAAATGGAGAAGCAGATCCCAGCTCCATCTTTAGCTGCCAGAGTGTCAGAGAACACTTTAATCTATTTCTGTTCAAAGCATAACAGTCCCTGCTGGAGCCCTATTTTGAATTCTCACTGATGTTCTCTCACCTCTTTTAACTCTGGGCAAAAACCTCTGCAGTTTAATTGCAGCCTTAAAGTTCAGACAAATATTTATAGCCTTGAAAGATGAATGGCTGCTTCCAAACGCTCTCCTTGCTGTGTTTGCCACTCCTTAAGTGGGTTTGTGCTTTTGGAACCTGCCTGAGAAATTTCCGAGGGAGGCAGAGCCAGGACAATTTGTTCTCTGCTCGCTTTGCAGGAGCCAAGCACGAAACGGGTCCGGCCTTTAGCTCGAGTCACCTCCCTGGCAAACCTGATCTCCCCTGTCAGAAATGGGGCAGTGCGACGCTTCGGGCAGACAATCCAGGTAAGAACAGGGCCAGGCCTGGAGATTTGGGCAAGGGGTTGGTTGGATGGGGTCAAATGGGCACCCCGTGGGGTTTTGGGGTTCTCTTGGGGCTCTCCGTGGCTTTTCTTGGGCCTTGGGGATGAAAAGTGCGACCTCAGGAGCGCACAGGTATGGAGTGCTGTATAAACATAAATAAAACCAACTGCTCCAGATAAAGAGCTGATAAACGCCCTGGGGCTGTGCACACGTGTGCTGCAGCGTGAGGGAGCTGCCCCTGCTGCCCAGCAGTGTTTTCCAAGGAGCTCAGTGCTCACACCTGCAGATAACAGCACGTCTGGCTTTTAGCAGCCCTGCAAAACACCAGGGCAAAGTTCAAGTGGCTTCTGATTAACCTCTTCATAGGAAGAGTTATGATCCTCCTTTATTTGCTTTCTCATGGCTTGGAAATAAACCCAAGCCATGCCTTCCCATCTTCCTCCCCAGCGGATCAGTGCAGGGAGAGGGGCATGGAAAACCTTGCCAAGCTCTGGGCTTTCTCAGCAGCTTGATTAAAGCCTTCCTTTATCTGAGGAAAAGTGTCTGGGTGTGTTTTCCTGCCCTGGACAACCCAGGAGGATGAAGGATTGGGAATGGGATGGATAATACTCTTAATACTTCTGAAATGTTGGCTCTCCACGTCTGTTTTTAATATTTTTTTAATAATTTTTTTTATAAATCCCTGCAGTCGTTCGCCCTTCGCAGCGACAGCAAATCCCCTGGCTGTTCCCAGAAGTCGTGCAGCAGATCTGCTGCTCCTACTCCCCCTAAGAGAAGGAACAGCGTCCTTTGGTCTGAAATGTTGGACACCAACACGAAAGAATCCCTGAGCACCAAAGAAATCAAGCGCCAGGAGGTAACTGCCCATGGAAAACGGGATTGGGAACAGCAGCCTTTGTCCCTTCCCTTGCTGGGAAAGGAGAAACAACCTTGGGGGGGAAGCTGCATCTTTCTGTGCACCTAAACCTAAGATTTATGTCTGCATCAGCCATGGGAAAAGGTGGATTCCACTCTGGAATTCATCTCCTCACTGTGACCCTTTGGAGATGCCAGACTTCACCACGGCATTCCTAAAATCCCAGCCCCGGCCCCGCTGGCTGCTCCGCAGCTGCCCCAACCTCAGGTTCCTCACAGAGCCAGCTGTCTTTCTCCTAAAGCTCCTGACAGTTGGTTGGAAGCCAAGCAGCAAGGCCTTGGCTTGCCTTTTTCCTGGAGTTCTTGGACAAATCTTCTGGAGACGGCGCAGGAGCCGCCGGAAGCCGCCTGGGGTTTGACCTCTGCGGTTTCGGGGGTTTTGTGTTTGCTGCCTTGCCTGGCTGAAAGCAGTGATTTAAAAGGCTCTGATATTTAATTTGGCTCGTGCAGGGGCCGTCAGGGCTTTCACAGAGTTGGAAGCAGAGCTGCTTTCTCAGGGCTAGGAAGGCAGATTTACTCAGGGTTGGCATGCCCAGGTGCCACCGAGGGCTTGGGGTGGCCAAAGGCCAGGCTGTACATCCTGGGAGCTGAGAGGCTCCTCCTGAGAAAAGCTGGGATTCAAAATAACTCCGGGTGCTTTATCCCCTTCCTCCCAGGCCATCTATGAAATGTCCCGGGGAGAGCAGGACCTGATTGAGGACCTGAAGCTGGCCAGAAAGGTGAGTGGGATTTTTCCTGCGCTCAGTGACGACATTCCGGGGAATAACGAGGTTTGTTTTGCATCTGCAAACATGACGTGGGAGCTTTATCAGCCCCAGAAGCCCCAGCTGGAAAGCTGACCTGAGCACTGGGGTCATTGCACCAAACCCAGCCATAAAAGGATTCTGCAGAGCTGCTTGGGGGCTCCAGGAAACTCTTTTTTCATTGGGGTCCTCCATAGTTGACACAGAGTGAACCTTTCAGCATCAAATCTGTGTTACTCTTCCTGTTGCCTTCACTCCCTTCACCTGATAAACCCCTTCAGTTTAAATCATCAGCTTTGGGGCTTGGCACATTTGAATTTATTTCAATATATTTGACTTGCCAGGCCTACCACGATCCCATGCTGAAACTCTCCATCATGAGTGAGGAGGAGCTCACCCACATTTTTGGGGACTTGGATTCCTACATTCCTCTGCACGAAGGTGAGAGCAGCTGGGTGCTTTGTGCCAGGATTTAACCTTTCTGCTTGCTCCTGCTGCTCCTTGGGGCATTGCTGCAATTCCTCTTTTTCTGCTTGCATTCCAGACTTACTGGCAAGTTTGGGAGAAGCAACGAAACCAGATGGAACAGTGGAGCAGATTGGGCCCATCCTGGTGAAGTGGGTGAGTTCAGAACTCGCCTGGGACTGAGCTTAGGGAAGGTTTAAAGGCAGAAGCTGCAAAGCTCTGAGGCTTTTGTGGCCCTCAGTGCAAGACTGGGAGGGAAATCCTGGCAGTGCTGAAAACAATGGGGTTCTGTTGGCTGGAATGGGCCCTGACTTCCCCCCCAGAGACTTGGAATGATTTGCTGATTCAGGGTTGGACTGTCTGTGTCTTCTGGACTCTGTCCCAGTGTGACTCCAGGAGTGTTATCCCTGCTGATCCCAAACACTGGGAGCTCCCTGGGCTCTGTGCTCATCTTCCTCAGAAATCCCAACACTGGGAGCTCCCTGGGCTCTGTGTGCTCATCTTCCTCATAAATCCCAACACTGGGAGCTCCATGGGCTCTGTGTGCTCATCTTCCTCATAAATCCAAACACTGGGAGCTCCCTGGGCTCTGTGCTCATCTTCCTCATAAATCCAAACACTGGGAGCTCCCTGGGCTCTGTGCTCATCTTCCTCAAAAATCCAAACACTGGGAGCTCCATGGGCTCTGTGTGCTCATCTTCCTCAAAAATCCCAACACTGGGAGCTCCATGGGCTCTGTGCTCATCTTCTTCAAAAATCCAAACACTGGGAGCTCCATGGGCTCTGTGCTCATCTTCTTCAAAAATCCAAACACTGGGAGTTCCATGGAATCTGTGTGCTCATCCTCCTCAAAAATCCAAACACTGGGAGCTCCCTGGGCTCTGTGTGCTCATCATCCTCATAAATCCCAACACTGGGAGCTCCCTGGGCTCTGTGCTCATCTTCCTCAGAAATCCAAACACTGGGATCTCCATGGGCTCCATGTCCTCATCCTCCTCCAAACATTGGGAATTCCATGTGCTCATCCTCCTCACAGGATCCAGTCATTGGGAGCTTTTTGGGCTCATCCTCCTCACAAGATCCTCCCTTAGCTTTTTTATTGGGAAAGATCCCAGCGAGGGCTGTAGAACTGACAGTTCTCCTCGTTAGTGACATCTACTTTTCCCACAGGGAACGTGACTCCTAAATGTCCTCTCTTCCCTGCAGTTACCCCAGCTCCACGCCTACAAAGGCTACTGCAGCAATCAGCTGGCAGCCAAAGCCCTCCTGGACCAGAAGAAGCAGGACAGGAGAGTGCAGGATTTCCTGCAGCGCTGCCTGGAGTCTCCCTTCAGCCGCAAGCTGGACCTTTGGAGCTTCCTGGACATCCCTCGGAGCCGCCTGGTCAAATACCCCCTGCTCCTCAAGGAGATCCTGAGGCACACTCCCAAAGACCACCCCGACATCCACATCCTGGAGGAAGCAGTGAGTAATCCTCAGTTGTTTGTTCTGACCTCAGGGTGTGATCTGGGAGTTCCAGGAATCTCCCTGAAACCCTCAGCAGTTTCCCAGGGGGTTTTCCTTGAGGGGCACAGGTCTGTGACAGGGAAAGTGAGGGATCAATCCCTGTGGAGTTGAGAGAGGTCACACAGGGAAGCAGTTAATCCCTCTTAATCGTTTGTTTGGGTTTTTAGATATCCATAATCCAAGGAGTCCTCTCTGACATCAACCTGAAGAAGGGCGAGTCCGAGTGCCAGTATTACATTGACAAGCTGGAATACCTGGATGAGAAGCAGAAGGATCCAAGGATTGAGGGCAGCAAAGCTTTACTGTGCCACGGGGAGCTGAAGAATAAAAATGGACATGTAAGTCCTTCATTTTTCACTAATTAATTCTCAAACCTTCCCTCAGAGCTGGTGTAAACCCAGAGCAGGACTGGGAGCCTTCCATCCTTTGGGATAGTTTGGATATTGGATAAAAAAAGCAGAGGAAAATCCCTTCTTGGCAGCCTCATTTCAGGGTGTAAGGGAAAGTTTCCTGCTGACAGCTCCACAATCAGCTTCCAGGGGAAGCTGGAAAATCATTAGCACAGAATGCCCACAGAAAGTGCTCTCCATCCAGAGGGATTTCCTGCCTCTGTGTACTTCCAGGAGCTCTGACATTCCCCACGAGGAGCCCTGGCTCTTCCAAACAAAAGGGTTCCTGCAGAAGCCGGGCTGGCTTTGGGCTGGGCTGCCTGGAGTTATCTCCCACCCACTGCACTCCAGGCTTTGCTGCCTTTTGTCCTGATTTCAACCTCAAATCTTGTCATGTTTTCCTTGTTTGGTTGGGGTTTTGGGGTGTTTTTTGTTTGTTTGGCTGTTTCACTCCTGCACACGAGGCATTCCATGCTCTCAGGAGAGGTCGGACTCCTGGGAGCCATCATTCCCTGTCTAGAGATCAATAAAACAATAAAGCTGCTGATGTAATCCCGCTGCCTGCCAGACCTTGGCACTGGCACAGGAGACTCTGAAAGGGTGAAACTGCAGATAAAGGTGGCCTTGAATCCCAGGGGATGGATGTGTGACCTCCTGGAATGCAGAGTGAGCACGGGAATGTTTTCCCTTCCAGAAGCTCTACGTCTTCCTCTTTCAAGAAATCCTGGTGCTGACGCGGCCGGTGACCCGCAACGAGCGCCAGGCCTTCCAGGTGTACCGCCAGCCCATCCCTGTCCAGGAGCTGCTCCTTGAGGACCTCCAGGATGGAGATGTCAAGATGGGAGGCTCCTTCCGAGGAGCTTTTGGAAATTCTGATAAAGGTACGGATCCAATCAGCTCATCCGTGGCGGCCCTGTGAGTTCACAGCTGGATTAGGAAACATCTTTTGTCTCCATGCTGGATTTTGGGGTTTTGTGGGGGGAATTTCAAACCTGCCAACGGAATCTCTGAACGTCAACTGATCCGCTTTTCCCTTTTATCTCCAGCCAAAAACATTTTCCGAGTCCGTTTCCAAGATCCCATCCCGGGCCAGTCCCACACGCTGCAGGCCAACGACGTCTTCCACAAGCAGCAGTGGGTGAACTGCATCCGCACGGCCATCGCCCCATTCCAGAGGAACATTCCCGCCCCCGAGCTCAAGGAGCTGCCAGAGCTGAGCGAGGAGTCCGAGGAGAACAACCCCTCAGTGCCCAACATCCCGGCCCAGAAGCGCCAGTCGGGAATATCCCAGATGGAGCTGGATGAGAGCGCGGCCGAGTGCGGCCCCGTCCTGGACTCGGAGGAAGCCAGAGGGGCGAAATCCCACAGAACCTCATTGGGGCACAGGAAATCCAGGGAGAAGCAGCTCAGTGGGAAGCGGAAAGAAACGCTGGTGTAAGGAAAGACAAAGAGCCTCTGTGCCCCCCTGGGGGAAAACTGTTAATTTATAAATAATTCTGTGTACATTTTTGTACCGGGAGCGCCTCGGGAGCCGCTCCGCGGATCAGATCCTGGGTTTATGTTGGAACGGCAGCTACTGGTGTGCAGTCACTGTTGGACTGGGGTCTGTTTTTAGATCCATCAGGGATTCCCAAAACCCTCCTGGCAGAGCAGATTTGGGTTCCTGCAAGTTTTCCACAGCGGTGGTAGAGGGTGGATAAATGAGGTGGAATTCTGGGCAGCACCGGGGGTTTTGATCAACACTGCAAAAGTCCTTTAAGGGACTCGACACCCAAAGTCACTCTGGTGTGTGTGACGGCAATTCCTGCAAATCTGCATGTTCCAAAAGGAAAAATCCTAAAAAAAACAGACCCCAGGTCCAACAGGTTCTCAATTCACCTACTGGAATCTTTGATCTCTGTGTGTCCTTTGTACATTCCTCTGTCTCACTCTTGTATCCTGCCAACTATTTAATTTTTTTTATTAGTTTTGTTTCGAGTTTGGGGGTTGGGGTTTTGGGGGTGGGTTTTTTTTTTTTTTGTTTCCTTTGATCAGTTGGGGTTTGGTTTTTTTTTTTTATTTTTGTATTTTTGTTGCTCAGACTTGGCATTTCCTTTTCCAGTACTTGATCCTTCGTGCTCCGAGGGGTGATGTCCCAACTGTTCCTCACGTCACCCCGGGGCAATCCACGGGCTGGGAGGAGACACTACTGAAAGAGAACTGCTTTACTCCAGGGTGTAGGAAGGTTGTAGGCACGTTGTAAAAGAGTTTGGGGAGCAGTGAGTAGAGGGGGTAGCAGGGAGAGAAGGTAGATTCCGTGTTTTTGTTGCCTTTTGGAAATGAAACACTTCCCAACGGGAAGCAGGACTTGGAGGCAACCAAGGGGTTCTTGCATGTGGTAGAAAGGTAGAGGAGAGGAAGTGTTGGAGGTGTAGAGAGGGGAAGGAGTGGCTGTAAATACTCAGGGTGGCAGCACTGCCGTCTGCTGGTGCTCCAGAGATCCAGGGAAAGATCCAGGGAAAGATCAGCTGGGGAAGCAGAGTGGTGACAGCTCTGAGTGCAGCAGGGTATCCCTGAAATGCAGGATTGGGGGTCCAGATCCTGAAATTCAGGACTGGGGAGTGGGATCCTGAAATGCAGCATTGGGGAGTGGGATCCTGCAGTTTTTGTCACCTGAAATCCAGGACTGGGGAGTGGGATCCTGCAGTTTTTGTCACCTGAAATCCAGGATTGGGGAGTGGGATCCTGAAATCCAGGACTGGGGAGTGGGATCCTGCAGTCTTTGTCACCTGAAATCTGGTATTGGGAAGTGGGATGCTGCAGACCCTAAAATCCAGGATTGGGGAGCCATATGCTGCAGTCCCTGTGATCTGAAATCCAGGATTAGGGAGCCAGATCCCAAAGTCCAGGCTCCATCCAGGGTTGTCCCTGCCTGGGGTTGTACATAGACACGGCTGTGGTTCTCTGTAAATGCTGTACAGCTTCCAGTGCCAAGTTCATTAAATTCCTGACAGCCTCTCACCTGCCTCCTCCAGTGCTCCTGTGTCCGTGCTGGGGATGGCTCTGGATAAAGATGGATCTCTCCAGGCTGAGGAGCCCTCTCCTGCCCTGGTCCCTCCATGTGCAGGCAGGACAAGCTGGAATTCCACAGCTCCTCGTGCTGCTATCCCACTGTGCTGAGCTCATGGACTCAGGGAAAAGTCTCCCACCCCATCAGCAGGAGGGTCCTCATTTAGGAATTCTTGGGAAAGGGGATCCTGCTGGGCTGATCCTGAGATAAACCCATCCAGTCTTCCCAGTTTTCCCAAAAAACTTCCAGCCTGACCTTGTGTGGGGTGTCCAGGCACGGCTGCAGCTCCAGAGCCATCCCAGCTCCAGCTGCTCCGTTTTTAGGGACAGGATTTACAGCTGAGCCCTGACCTCTGAAGCTGATTAGATCCAGAGGGAATTCAGCCCTTCCCAAGCAGGGAGAAGCTGGAAAAACAGCTCCTCCTGCAAAAAAGCATCAGTGAGCTGCTGGAGCACAGGGAGAGGAAATCCCATGGATTGTCTGCTTGTCCTCCCCCAGCAAGGCTGGAACCTTTCCCTCCCCATCCTGCAAATCAGCCAAAAATGCTGAATTCCCTTTAAGTAATTCCCTTAAATGATTCCCCCAGCTCCTGCTGGTTCCTCTCTTCCCTCCAGCAGGAATGTGCAGCCGTCCCTGCCCTCCCCTCTCCAGACTAAACAAGCCCTGCTCCCCTGGATTCCTCCCGTGGAATTCCATGGGATCACAGCCGAGCCAACACCCCCCATCCCACGGGTGTGGAAGCCCGGGATAAAATTCCCAAGGGCAGAGGGGAACCTGTGGTGACATCCCTGTGCCAGGAAGGGGCTGGGAATGTGTCCGTGCCCATGGATGTGGCACCTCCACCCTGGGTAAGCAACTCTGGGATCCGTGTTTGCCTTGGGGATCCGCCCAGCACCTCCAGGTGGGACCTTCCTGGAATGGGAATCACCGTGGGGCACGGCCCTCTCCAGGAATTCCCACTGTCCCCATTCCAGCCTCTTCTCCACGGGGACATCGGGGTTCGGGGTCCCTTTGCTGCAGCTTTAGGAGCTGCCCTTCAGCTCACCCTTGGATTTGGGAATCTCCGTGGAAGCAAAGCCTAAATCAAACCCCCCAATCCCAAATTTCACTCCACCAACCCCCTCCCAGCCACTCCGGGCTCAATCCTGAGCCCACCCTCTCCACAATCCCATTTTCCACGCTGAACCTCGGCGTGGTCTTTGCTGGGATTTGTGGATTCCTCCCCTCCCCAGAGCCCTGGGCTCAGCCGGGGCCCCACAGAGCTTTCCCTGTCGGAGCCCTTTCCCTCTTTCCCTTTTTCCATGAATTCATCCCCCTCCCGCCCCCCTGCTGTCTGCAGCTGCAAACCCAGACACATCTGTGCACATCTGGGCCGGCCCCGGCAGCCCGGCCGCCTCGGGAGCCTCCAGCTGGAAGCTTTTCACCACCTGGACCGGGGGAATTTTCCCCCCATTCCCTGGATTAGGCCCCTCAAAGCCAGACACCGAGCACGGAAAACTCCGTGTGAGGCTTTAACGGGGCCTCCTCCATCAAAGCACCGACTGCTCCAGCTCCAGGTGGAGACATCCCGGGAAAGGCAGCCGCCAAAATCCCGGGAAATGCAGCCGCCAAAATCCCGGGAAATGCAGCCACCAAAATCCCGGGAAAGGCAGCCACCAAAATCCCGGGAAAGGCAGCCACCAAAATCCCGGGAAAGGCAGCCGCCAAAATCCTGGCAGCGCCGGCCCCTGCTCCCCATCCCACCACGGTGCTCTCCCCTTCCCTGTCCCACCCACAGCCCACCCTGGATGCTGTCAGTGGGATTGGGCCATAAATCCTGGGATTTTGTGGGCCAGCAGGAAGTTTTATTGGGATAATTATCCTGATAAATGAGGCGCAGTGAAGCACAGACACAATCGAGGGCTGGCTTTGACCTTATCCTGAAAATCCATGTGGGGATGGGGATGGGGATGGGATCCGTGGGATGGGATCCATGGGATGGGAGAGGGTGAGTGCTGGTGGCGCGTGCTGGTCACAGGGATGTAAAGGAATGGGATGGGATGAGAGGTGATGGGAGCTGGTCACAGGAATGGGATGGAATGGGATGAGAGGTGATGGGTGTTGGTCACAGGTCATGGGGAGATGAGGGGTGCTGGTCACAGGGATGGAATCCATGGGATGGGAGAGGATGGATGCTGGCAGTGGGTGCTGGTCACGGGGATGGAATCCATGGGATGGGAGAGGATGGATGCTGGCAGTGGGTGCTGGTCACGGCGATGGGATGGGATCCATGGGATGGGATCTCAGCCACAGGGATTTCACGGGAAGCAAGCAGCAGATCCCAGCTTTGCCCGCACCAGGGGCCACCCCGCACAGCACGCCGCCTCCACCCTCAGCCAGGTGACACAGGGAACCCAAATCCCCCCGATTTGAGCTCCAACCCCTCTCCCACAGTTTGAACAACGCCTGAACCCTCCCAGGCCTCCAAACCCCCGGTGATGTGTCGGGAATTCTCCTCCCAGGCGGATCCGAGCCAGCTCCGCCTCCCCTTGGCTCTTCCCGGGTTTGGGTTGGATCTGAGTCTGTCTGGAGCAGAGGAGCCGTGTGGGCAACCAGGCAGGAAAACGGGAGCAGCTCTTGCACAAGAGGAGCTGCCAGGGCCTCTCCTCCCCAAAACCTCTCACCAGACAGGTTCCCAGCACGGCTCCCACAATTCCTCCTGGGAATTGCAGCGCTCCATGCACCCAGAGCTTTTTCCACGGGAGGTTTTCCCCAGGAGGGAGATCCTCTCTCTCCCTGATTGATCCCACCGTTCCTGGGGTGCCCCCCAGCTGTCCCACGGGCTGGAGTTTGGTCTGTGCCCTTCCCTGCAGCTCCAATTCCTCACTGGGTTAAACTGGGATCAACTGGTGCCGATTTCCCGTAGCCAGGAAAGTCAAATTATCTTCTCCTGTGGAACCTCCTGGTCCAGCAGCTCCGTGATCCAGCTGGAAAGGGTCACTGGAGTGTTTGGGCAGAGAGGAAAGAGGGAGGGATGAGTGGGATCCATGGATGGATAAAGGCATGGATAAATGGGATCCATGGATGGGATCCATGGATGGATGGATGAATGAATGGATGGATGGGATCCATGGATGGATGAAGGCATGCATGATGGCGGGATGGATGAGATCCAGGGATGGATAAAAGCATGGATGGATGGATGGAATTCACGGATGGATGTTGGGATTGATGGGATCCATGGATGGATGGATGGATGGATGGATGGAATCCATGGATGGATGGATGAATGAATGGATGGAATCCATGGTGGATGATGGATGGATGGTGGGATGGATGGAATCCATGGATAGATGGGATCCACGGGTGGATGGATGGAGAAACAAACACCCCTTCGTTTGTCCCCGTCCCCTCCCCTCGCTGGGATTGCTGGGATGAGCAATCCCAGCGATCCCAGCCCTGCAGTGGGGGATCCCCGAGGTCTCCCCTGCGGAGCAGGCCCGGACCCCGCAGCCGGCCCCGATCCAGCCCCGGAGCCGCCCTGGGCCCGCAGCTCCGAGCAGCAGCAGCAGCAGCTCCGGGATCTGCCAGGACCTGCTCCGGGATCCTCCCTCGGCACCTTTGATGCGCTGCCAGCACCTCCCGGGGCTGCCCAGACCGGGGGGGCCCCTCCACCTCCTTTGTGCAGCTCCAAACCTCTCCAAAATAGCCCAAAAACTGGGAAAACCGCCTGTGTCACCCCCCAAAAACAACCGAGCCACAGCCCCAATCCCTTAATTAGGGCTTGGTCGGGATGTGGCCCCACAAAAAGCCGCCGTGGGAGCAGCGGGACCAGAGCCAAGGTGTCCCAAGGGGGTTGGGTGACTCTTCTTCCCCAGCTCCCAAAACTTCCGGATCCATCCCCATTCCTGCCTCCTCCTCCTGCTGCTGCTGATCCAGGGAGAGGCACTTGGGAAGGGAGGAGGCTCCATCTCCTCCTCCTCCTCCTCCTCCTCCCCGGAGTGCCGCCATGGCCGAGCGGCTGTCGGAGGAGAAAATCGCCGAGTTCAAGGAAGCTTTTTCCCTCTTCGACCGCGACGGCGACGGCTGCATCAGCACCAAGGAGCTGGGCACCGTCATGCGCTCGCTGGGCCAGAACCCCACCGAGGCCCAGCTGCAGGACATGGTGGGCGAGGTGGACGCCGACGGCAGCGGCACCATCGACTTCCCGGAGTTCCTGTCGCTGATGGCCAGGAAGATGCGGGACACGGACGGCGAGGAGGAGATCCGGGAGGCATTCCGGGTGTTCGACAAGGACGGCAACGGCTACATCAGCGCGGCCGAGCTGCGGCACGTCATGACCAACCTGGGCGAGAAGCTGACGGACGAGGAGGTGGACGAGATGATCAAGGAGGCCGACTGCAACAACGACGGGCAGGTCAACTACGAGGAGTTCGTGAGGATGATGACGGAGAAGTGACCCCCCAATCCGCCCCCGGCTCCGTTCCGCAGGTAACTCCCCTGGGTGCAGCTTCCCCAAATCCTGGCTCGGCCTCCTCGTGTCGGTGGTTGGAAAAATCCACGGTTATGGTACTTCTTTAAAATTATTTTTAATTTATTTTTCCTTTTTTTTTTTTTTTTTTTTCTTTTAAAATTATTTTTAATTTATTTTTCCTTTTTTTTTTTTTTTTTCCATAGGGAACAGAGGTTGTGGTGGTTCTCCCCCCCATCCATCCCCCCCCACATTCTCCAGGCTGGAAAAAAAAAATCCTTTTTAATCCCGACTGGAGCGTCAGCAAGCGGCGTCTGCATCGGCTGTGGGATGCAGATGGATTTGGGGTCCCCCGTGGGATGTCTGTTGTTTATTCCCTGACATCCCTGAGTCCAATAAAAAACGTCCCCCCCCCATCCTGGTGGCTGCTTCATTCGGCTTCTCCTCGGGATCCCTGCTAAAAAATATTCCCTCAAACCATCCTGCTCCGTCCTCTTCCCATTCCAACCCTTCTCCTGGAAAGATGCTGGAGACCAGGATGTGGCCGTCCCCGCCCCAAATCCCATCACTTTTGGGATCTGTCTCCACCCCCGGGGATCTCAGGGGTCCTTTTCCCTCTTCCAAGCTAGGAAAAAAAGCTGGATTTATCCCAAATCCCCATCCCAAAGCTGAGCATTCACCTTTCCTGGCCATAATCCCAAACCCGCCCTGACTCGGTTTCCCCAAGAGGAGGAATCCTGGGATGGGCTCATTCCCTCCACCGAGGAATTGGAAGAAAACTCATTTTAATGGCTCTAATTAACGCTCCGTGGCTAACGAGCTGCTCCGTGGGGAACTTGGGATCTGCCACGACTTCAGCCCCACTTCCAGCCCATCCCCGGGGCTGAGAACTTTGGCAATCCCAGTTGTTTTCCCGGGAAAACCGGGCGGGTCCCGGCAGAGCCGAGCACACCCACGCTCGCTCCCAGCACCTTCTCCTCTCTCTCCCAGCATGAGAGCAAAACCCAGCCCCAAAATCCCCAAATCCAGCAAAATCCAACCGGAAAAAAATCCAGACTGACGGGGTCATTGTAATGGGATGGCTAAAATTAGTCCTTCCCAAAAAAACCTGGATTATTTATTTCATGCCAGGATCCAACTCCAAACACATCCTGGTATTTTTAGGCCTGACCTTTTTTTTCCCTCTATTTTGGGGTTGTTTAATTTCTGGAGGTTTTTTTTCCACTCTGCTTATCCCAGGATGTTTTTTCCTGAACTGGAGGCTGGATCCTGGCCTGGCAGCTCCATCAAAACCAAGAAAGTTCCTCCTTTTTTCCCATTTTTCCCTGAATTTGGTGCTCAGGAGAGCAGTGGGAAAATTCCCGTTCCCATTCCTTGGGATGGACACACGGATGGCTGGATGGTCCTGTTCTTTCAGCGCTGGAAAAGGAGGGATTTTGCTTCCCAAATCCAGGTTTTCCTTCCCAAATTGTCCCCCTGGAGGAGAAGGAGCTGCTGGAATTGCAGGATCCAGCCTGGCAGATCCATGACCAGTGGAATTCCACCTGGTGTTGGTGAATATTTGAATTCGTGGAGGTCCAGGGGATGCACTTGGAGCCCGGGAAGTTTGGAGGATCCCTGGTCCCTCCACTTCCCAATTTTCCACCCTAAAACTTGGTGAGGATGTTCCCTGCACCTGGGAGGGGGATAAGGATGGGATTTGGGATTGTGATCACCTGGGATGGGTCCTGGAAGATCATCCTGTGTGGGATTTGGGACAGGGATCACCTGGAATAGATCCTGGAGGATCATCCAGAGTGGAATTTGGGATAGGGATCACCTGCACTGGATCCTGGAGGATCATCCAGTGTGGGATTTGGAATGGGAACCACCTGGGATGGGTCCTGTGGGATCTGAGATAGGGATCACCTGGGATGGAACCTGGGAATCATCTGGGATTGGACCTGGGGGTTCCTCCAGTGTGGAATCTGGGATAGGAATCACTTGGAATAGATCCTGGAAGATCATCCAGTGTGGGATTTGGGACAGGGATCACCTGGAATGGATCCTGGAGGATCATCCAGAGTGGAATTTGGGACAGGGATCACCTGGAATAGATCCTGGAGGATCATCCAGTGTGGGATTTGGGACAGGGATCACCTGGAATAGATCCTGGAGGATCATCCAGTGTGGGATTTGGGACAGGGATCACCGGGGATGGGATCTGGGATGGACCATGAGGAACCCCTGGGCTGGGGCCTGGGGTGGATTTGGGGTGGGATGTGATCCAGGGGATCCCTTGGGATATGACTGGAGGGGAATCTCCTGGATCAGGCTCTGGCAGCTGCTCCCACCTCCACCACAAACAATCTCCCACCACTTTTCCAGGGATTTCCCAACCACAAAAAAACCCCAAAAATCCACCGAGGGCTCCACCTCTGCCCCCATTGCTCCCCTTTCCCTGCTCTGGACCCTGTTTTTCCCCTAAAATGGAATTTTTAAGGAAAAAAAGCAGCTCAGGAGCCTCCCCCATCCTAAAGCTGTTTGCTCCAACCCTGTGGAATCAATCCCAAATTCTCCCCATCCCTTTTAATTTCAGCAACCCGAGATGTTTTCATCCCATTTCACCCAGGAGGCTTTAAAAACACACAAATTAAATCTGGGAAAACATCACTGAGACCTCCCAAGGTTCTCCCAAAGGAAAAACAGGAATTTTTTTCCCACTTTTCCCTATTTTTTTTTCCCCCTTTCCAAGCCCTGAGGGTTTGTGGCTTCCTGCCCCTTCCCCAGCAGCAAACATGACGTGGTGCCCCGGAAATGTCTCCACATCCAGAAAAAAGTCTGGAAAAACGGGATTGATCCAGTGAGGGAGCTGGGGAGGGGGAAATAAAGGAAATCTGCACTAAAACAAAACCCAAAAATTCATTTGCAAACTCGTTTTTCCAATGTTTGCTTTGAGGGTGGAAAAAAAATGGTTCTGTTTCCTCAGGGGGGGTTTTTTTTTGTTTGTTTTTTGTTTTTTTAAGGGATTTTTCTCCTCTGGTTTTCCACTTTTTTGGGGTTATTTGTGGAAGGAGAGAGAATTTCGGGAAAAAATGATAAAAACACATAAATTATCCCAAAATCAGGCACAGGGAAATGTGGGGAACAGCGCCCAGGGGTGGCCAAAATGATGGAGAAGGGGAAAAATAAAATAAAATAAAATAAAATAAAATAAAATAAAATAAAATAAAATAAAATAAAATAAAATGAAAATAAATAAAATAAAATAATAAAATAATAAATAAAATAATAAATCCCAAATTCCCAAATCCAGTTTGTGCCTCGAGCTTTGCTGGGATCAAAGGGAATTTTGGGATTCGCGATTCCTTCTCCTCCCTCCCACGGAAAAAACGCCCGGGGATTGTTGAAGGGAGCAGAATTTTCCAAGTTTTTTGGGTTTTTTTTCTCCCGGATTTGTTTTTCCGGGGCTGGAGCAAACCCTGCTGGTTGAAATTCCCAATTTCCGCCGAGTTTTGGGATTTTTTTTTTTCCCGGGGAAGCAGCTCCGCCAAGCGGCGCCGCGGAGGGAGGAAGCTCCGACATCCAAATCCTGAGGATTCGGGAAGTTTTTATTCCAAAATTCCTCAAAAATCATCCCCATCTCAGCCGGAAATTGGAAATAAAGAGAAAATTCCCGAGGGAAAAAAGTTTTATTCCGATTTTCCCCAGCATGGTTTTCCTGCCAGTTCCTTTGGAAAATTTCCAGGCTCTGTTTCCTTCCAGAGCTCGGGATTTTTCTGGGAAAAAAAATCCCAAAAAATTCCCCAATCCCAGTTTTTCTTGCCGGGTTTTAGTGAAACTTCCATAGGAAATGAGGAATGAAAAGGTTTTGGGGAAGGAATGAATATTTGTGGGGTTTTTTTATGGGATTATGGATTCCAAATCCCATCCCATGGGCAGGGAATTCCCCACACAAAGGTGCTCCAAACTTCCTTGGATGTTCCAGGGATTCTTCCCCCTTTCCAATCCGGGGAAAATCCAGGAAAAAATCCAGGAAAAATCGGGGATTTTGCACTTTTAGGGCATCACCAAAACTCAGGATCCATTGGAGTTTGGGGAAATGGGAGAAAAATGGGAAAAATGGGATCAAAAATGGGATCAGAGGGGTCTCTGCATGAAAAAACTGAGGGGAAAAATGGGAAAAAAATGGGTTTAAAATGGGATCAGAGTATGGAATTCCCAGCTGGAATGATTCCCACCCCACAATTATCCCAATTCCCTCTCCCCTGGCTGCAGCCCACAGGGAAAATCCTAAAAATTCCTCCCCCGGGGGAAAATTCCAAGCAAAGGCAAGGCAAAGAGGAATTGCAGAGAAATTCTATTTACAGCAGTGCTTTAAATTAAATTAAAATGGAATTTTTGGGGGGTGAGGGGAGGTAGAAGAGGAGAAATCCTCAATCCTGGGGGGGTTCCAGGGATGGTTTGGGGGCTCCTGAGGGGCTCCAGGGGTGTTTTTTGGGGTTCCAGGGATGTTTTTTGGGGTTCCAGGTATATTTTTAGGGTTACAGAGGTGTTTTTGGGGTCCCAGGGGTGTTTTTGGGGCTCCTGAGGGGTTCCAGGGATGTTTTTTGTGGCTCCTGGTGGTTCCAGGGTTGTTTTTGGGTCTCCTGAGGGGTTCCAGGGGTGTTTTTGTGGCTCCTTTGGGGTTCCAGGGGTGTTTTTGTGGCTCCTGAGGGGTTCCAGGGGTGTTTATGTGGCTCCTTTGGGCTTCCAGGGGTGTTTTTGTGGCTCCTGAGGGTTTCCAGGGCTGTTTTTGGGGTTCCAGGGGTGTTTATTATGGCTCCTGGTGGTTCCAGGGTTGTTTTTGTGGCTCCTGGTGGTTCCAGGGATGTTTTTGTGTCTCCTGGGGGATTCCAGGGGTGTTTATGTGGCTCCTTTGGGGTTCCAGGGATGTT
>VZUI01063020.1:0-54740 GCA_013401135.1 Cettia cetti | reverse complement strand
CCCTGGGCAGCTGTGCCAGGACTGGACACCCTTTCCATGAAGAAATTTTCCCAATTTCCAACCTAAACCTCCCCTGGGCAGCTGTGCCAGGACTGGACACCCTTTCCATGAAGAAATTTTCCCAATTTCCAACCTAAACCTCCCCTGGGCAGCTGTGCCAGGACTGGACACCCTTTCCATGAAGAAATTTTCCCAATTTCCAACCTAAACCTCCCCTGGCCCAGCCTGAGGCCGTTCCCTCTCCTCCTGTCCCTGTTCCCTGGGAGCAGAGCCCGACCCCCCCGGCTGTCCCCTCCTGGCAGGGAGTTGTGCAGAGCCACAAGGGCCCCCCTGAGCCTCCTTTGCTCCAGGCTGAGCCCCTTCCCAGCTCCCTCAGCTGCTCCTGGGGCTCCACACCCTTCCCCAGCTCTGTTCCCTTCCCTCAACAAGCTCCAACCCCTGAAAGTCTTTCTTGTTGGGAAGGACTAAAACTAAACCCAAGATGTTTTCCCTCTCTCTGCAGGCAAAGGAAAAGTCAGGAAAGGTTCAGTGACTCAGGAGTGCCATGGGAGAAATGGATCAGCACAATTCCATCACTGACAGGACCCTGGAAGGACACTGCTCTCAGGGATGCACAGGCTGGGATTATTGGGGTGCCCTGTGCAGGGCCAGGAGTTGAACTTGATGATCCTTGTAGGTCCCTTCCATCTCAGGAGATTCCATGGGTCTATAATTCTTCTAAAAATTGGGGATATATACAGATGGAAATAGGATCCCAAGGGCATTCTTATGCTTAAAGGTGATTAAGGACCTTTTCAGCACCTGCCTCTTCATGACCTGTCCTTGTGTTTCAGCAGGAAATGGGAGGAGAAATCCCTGTCCCTTTCTCTTGTCTTGCTCCACTCTCTGCTGGCTCGCTGGGAGTTTTTCCAGCTCCTATTTTTGGGGTGGGCACTGCCACACCATCAAGCCCCTGCCTTGAGATCAGTCCAGGGGCTTCAAAGGGTGGTGATCATGGGATGGCAGCAAAATCCATCCCTGGGGAGGTCCCCAAGCCCAGTTTTCCTGGTCCTCCTTGGCTGGGTACCCCTGCTGGCACCGGGACACAGCAGGGCTGGGGCTGGCAGTGCAGAGCCCAACCCGAGGCTGCAAAGGGACAGGGATCAGGGGAGGTAAAAGGATTTTTTTTTTTTCCTCAGGGGTAGTTTTGCTTTTCTGTTGAAAAGCAATCTCCTAAAAAACCCCAAAAAAACAAAAACAAACAAACAAACAAACAAAAAACCAAAAACAAACAAACCACCCAAAAACAAACCAAAAAAAAGAAAAAAAAATGCAAAACTCACTTTTTTTTTTTTTTATTAATCCTCCCAGGTTGGATGCTTTCTCTGGATGGGGAAGAAGGTGGATGGGAGCAGCGCAAAAATAAAAATTTTGCAACAAAATGAGCTGCTTTTTTTTTTTTTTTTTTTTTTTCCCCACACACAAATCCGTATGAATATCTCAGGGTAGGATTCCAAGGCTGTCCCTCTCCAAGCAGCAACCTCTGCAGATGCTGGGAGAGCAGAAGGCACTCGGGGCAGGCAGAACAGGCTGTTCTGCTCAGGGATGAGGAGATCTCTGCCTAATGAATTGGCCCCGTTTCCAGAATGACTGCCAGGATGAAATGGGGTCTCTCCTCCACTTATTCATGGGAATTGGCTGCTTCCAACCTCTCTGCCTGTGTCATTTCTGGGATGGAAAAAAAAAAAAAAGTGAAATGGGAAGGAAAGCAATGAGTTCACATTTATGTCCTGGTGGGAATTTTGGCTGAACCCCATTAAAACCAAGGTAAATCAGGGCTTTTGATCAGGGCTTTCTAAAGTAACACCTACCTGGCATCCTTTTCCTTGCTTCTCTCTTTTTTTGGAGCAGATAAAAATTGCAGGAGGGAGGAAAAGAAAACTAAAGATATGAGGTTTGTTTTTACTTTTTTATTAATAATGACATTTTGGGATTATTTTTTTTATTTAATAAAGTAAACATGTTCTGATTGATTTTCCCCACCCATCTTTTTAAACTTCATCAGGGAATCATGGAATAGTTTGTTTTGGAAGAGACCTTAAAGACCATCTCATTCCAACCCCTGCCGTGGGCAGGGACACCTTCCACTCGCCCAGGTTGCTCCAAGCCCTGTCCAGCCTGGCCTTGGACACTTCCAGGGATCCAGGAACAGCCACAGCTTCTTTGGGCACCCTGAGCCAGGACCTCTCCACCCTCACATGGAAGAATCTCTTCCCAATATCCAGTCTAAACCTACTCTCTTTCCATTTGAAGCCATTCCCCTTGTCCTGTCCCTCCATCCCTTGTCCAAAGTCCCTCTCCACCTCTCTTGAAGCCCCCTCAGGTACTGGAAAGCTGCAATTAGGTCACCCCAAACCCTTCTCTTCTCCAGGCTGAACAATCCCAGATCTCCCAGCCTTTCCTCACAGACAGAGGCTTCATCCTTCCTTTCCCTCCAGCTCAGAACAGGAGCAAAGCACCTCCTCCTCCTTTTTTCATCCACAGCAATCATCCAGCCCCTCAGACCTGAGAGCACTGACAGAGGGGAACCTCCCCACCCACCCCACTTCCAGACAAGGATGGGGTCATGGAATCATCTTTCCCAGCAGATTTAATTGGGAATCTGCCCCACTGACAGAGGGGAACCTCCCCACCCATCCCATTTCCAGACAAGGATGGGGTCATGGAATCATCTTTCCCAGCAGATTTAATTGGGAGTCTGCCCCACTGACAGAGGATGGATTCACTCTATCACTTCGAGGTCAGCCTGCATACAAATCAAATTCCCATGCCTCCAGTGTAAAGAGATCTCTTAGGACTCTAGGGTTAGGATTGAAGAGTCTAATAAGGGGAGAGAATTAAGCCTGCAATCACTTGGACTGATTTAAATTAAGGTTGGGTTTTTTTCCCCTCTTGCTTTGATTAAAATAAGCTGATTTTCCCTTCCACCTGTGTTTCTTATGCAGGCAGAATTTCCATTAACTTCAGTCAAAGCTTTTTTTAACTTCTCGAAGCTAAAACTTCATGGCATCCCTTCCTCCTGGTTGCCAGGATTTTCCTGAGCACATTCCCACCCTTGTGATATTAATTATAATATCTCCCTGCTTTATGTACCAGTCACCCCTGTTATTAAATGGACCTCCTGTGTGCCTTTCTTCTCTCTTATTAAAGAACACTGACCTTCGTTATGTTACAGAAAATGATGAATATTCATTATGGGATGGGGATGATCTTGGGCTTATATTGTCTGCAGGAAGATTTAGGTCAGGAATAAAGGAAACCCTTGCTGTGACAGGGACAGTGATGAACTGGAGGGGTTTGGAGGTGGGACAGGGCACGTGGCTTTCCAGCACACACACAAATATTAGGGATGCAGCAGTAGAGGTGATGCTGATTTGGGGTGAATAGGTGGGATCCTAGGCAGCCCTTGTCCTTTTGCACACTTCCTATGGGAACAGGAGTACTGGAAATCTTCCAGAAAGTTCTCCCAGTAGCCATGCATTAAAAAGGACAGCACAATGTTTAATAGCATAATTTTCAAGCTCTGGACTAATTGCACAGTGCTTAAATCAAAGAGGAGACAAAGTAACCTGGGCAGTCATCTCTGGCCATTGATTCATCCTTCAGCCCTGCACTAATGGCACTGAAGACAGCTCCTGTCCCCATCCCCCTGATGTACTCATCAATATCCAGGAAATCCTCCAGCAGCCACACTGAGCTCATCTCCCCACTTTTCACTTAGCTTAGAGTTGGGATAATGCCCAGCACTGGGATGGGAAGTGCCTGAGAATGGAGAAGGCTACAGAAGCCCTGGGAGCTCTGGCTGGAATCCACTTTCCTGAGTCCCACAGATATTCACAAGGTATCCACACCCTCCCCTTGACTTACAGGAGGCATTCCATTAAATTCCTTGGGTGGGGGCAATCCTGAGCACAAACACAGGCTGAGTGGAGAATGGATTTAGATTGATTCGAATTATTTAATTCTTGACTGAAAAGGTGCTGAGGCCCTGGCACAGGGTGCCCAGAGAAGCTGTGGCTGCCCCTGGATCTCTGGAAATTTCCAAGGCCAGGTTGGAGCACCCTGGGCAAGTGGAAGGGGGAACTGGATGATCTTTAAGGTCCTTCCAACCCAAACCAGTCTGTGCTTCTATGATTCGGTTGCCAGTGGCAGATGAAATCCAGTGAATCTTGTTCCTGGGGTTACTGGTTTTGTATCTCTCTCCTGGGGATCACTTTAGCTACTTTAGGATCTGCAACACAGAGCAAAGATCATTTCTGAGCATCAAGGCCTCTGCTGGAGACAGATCCCTGCACAACTGAGCCCTGCAGAAATCTTTTCCTGGCTGCTTTTGAGGGACATTTGTTGCCTGGGTTTCCCTGCCCTTTCCTTTAGAATACCATGGGACATCCTGAATTAGAAGGGACCCACAAGGACCATCCAAGTCCAACACCAAAAGGTTCCAGGCTTTCAAAATTCAAAATACACAGAGGCAGCAAAAGACTCCTGATACCTCTGGCAAAGCCCATGTGTCAGTTCTGACCTTTTCCCACTTCCCTGGAGGATCCCAGCTGCCTTCCCCAGATTGTTCCCACAGCCCAGGCTGCTCTGACAACCCCAAATACTTGTCCCTACAACCCACTGTGGGTCCACACCACCAGCAGCAACTCACAGCCTTCCAGAGGCTCTTAGAAATCTTCCTGATTTTTCAAAGCTGACCTTGCAAGGATGGCAGTCAGGGCAATATTTTGGGGGAAAGGAGAACAAAATAAACAGTTTTTCCTCTGAAATGTTCTGTACAGCTTTTAAAATGATTCCTAGAAACCTCTGTACTGGTCATCAAAGAAAGTAAGGAACTGGATTACGAGTGCCTTGAGCTTAATCCAGCCTGACAGACCTCACAATTCCATATTCCCTCCATTATCCACAGAGCAGGGACAGCACAGACAGCTCTGCTCCCTTTTCCCCACTGCCCAACCTACACCAGGTAGGAGCAGCTGCATTTGTGGGAAGACAAGGCAATTCAGTCCAGACATTTAACAGAGGCAATAAATTCAGCACCAGCAAGGACTGCTGCCTCCTGATCCTGCTGAACCCCTGCTAAGTGCTTTGATTTTAAGGATTTCTTTAATTTCTTTTTAAATAAAGATACTCTGTCTTCTCCTGCTCTCCCCTGACTTCCCCCAGCAACGTGATCCATTTGGATTAGCTCCAGGAAGATGAAAGCAGCCTTGCTGCTCCCTGAGTTATCTGTGTACTCCACGCAGTCCGAGGAGAAAAGAGAATATTCCTGATGCAGCTCTCGGCCTGCTGTCAGCGTGGAGCTGCTGAACAGTGGTAGCAGGGAGCAGGGGTGTTTCAAAAACAGATAAGGAGACTCTGCAGGCTGCATCCACACTCATCTCTGCTTGGACATGCAATTCCTTCTGTTCTGGTTCATGGGCATTTGTAGAATTGCATCAAAATTCAGGCTGGGTGCTGTGTCCAGCTGAGTGTGGGACACCTCCAAGGGAAGCAATGCCCCCAAACCCTCTGGGCTCGTGCTCCAGCATCTCACCATCCTCACAGTGCAAACATTGCTCCTGTCCTTATGGAATTGCCCTTGCTGCAGCCTAAGCCTGTTGCTTCTCATCCTTTTAACACACACCTCTGAGGGGAGTCAGCCTCTCCCTTCTCCATAACCTTAATTACGAAGCTGAAAAGAGAAATTAGATCCCACAAGGCAAGACCACAACTGGCCAAGCTGTTCATATGCAAGACAGAAAGATGGACAGATAATTAAAGTGAAGTCTGGCACCACTAAGGCAGGGAGCAAGAAGACCTGGGTTTGTCCAGCCTCACTGAAGAAGTCTGGAAGGGAGATGAACACAGGCAGATGAACACCCACCCTTGGGTTACATCAGTAATGCTGTTGTGCCACAGACACACCTTTTGCTGATAAAAAGGTTATCAGAAGGCAGGACCCATTCCCTGGCCCATTCCACCACGTGCTCATGAGCACAGAGGGAAGGCAGAGTTAAAGGGATGCTGAGAACAGTGGGGAGAAGCCTTTAGAGGAGGGGAGGCTTTGCCTCAAAGACAACGAGCACCCCACAGTTCAGTCTCCAGGCAAGCCAAAATAAAAGTGATTTCTTCTGTGCTGCACCCAGAAAGAGAAATGCAGCCCATGACTCCAGCTGCTCATGCCAAAACCAGGACGTGAAATGGTGAGCAACGTTCCCATTAAGCAGAGTCTGCAATCCAGCTAAACGCTCTGGATTTATGGGAGCTGGCTGGAAAGGGGGATTTTTTGCAGCTAAAAGCCTCCCCTCAGGCAGCAAAGCCATTACAGCTGCAAGCCCCCGTGGTCCCTGGGGACAACCTGAGGGAGGTACTGCTGGGTCACAACTGCTCTCCTTTTCTTCAACCGCAGCAAAGAAATCAAATTCCGTTTTGGCATCTCTGTTTTTTTTTCCCCTTCGTGCTGGTGGATTTTTGGAGCCAGGAGAAGGGTTCTTTGTTAATTTGTACTGGAAATCCTGTTCATTCAGGTCTTGGTCCCTGCTCGTGTGTTGTCAGCTGAGTCACGGACTTTGAGGGACATTTATTACAAATGCAGCTGATGCCCCGAGAATGAGATAGGATTTGTAATTAAATGGGGTTTAATGGAAACACGGGAAAGGACAGGTGAAATTAAAGCGGGGCTGCAGTGACGGACTTCTTAAGTAATGATTTGTAAATTGGTTACAATTTACATTTTGAAAAGATACAGGAAACTCATTAAAGCTTTAGACAAACAGCTCGATGGGCATGAGAGGGGAGGAGAGAGCTCTGCAGCGGGAGCAGCTCTGAATGACAAAGACACCCAGAACAGCAGCAACCTCTGAACGTTTCCACCACCGCTGTTTGTGATGGTTGCCCTCCCCAGGACTGACTTTGGGAAGAAAAACAGTATTTTTTACCTTTGATTTTCAGCTACCAGATTCCAGAGAAGTTTGTCCAGTGCTGGGACCATGCACAGATAATGCAGCTGGAGCTAAGTCTTGGAAAAGATCTCCAAGATCAAGTCCAACTTTTGACCCATCACCACCTTGTCAAGCAGCCCTGAGCACTCGGTGTCACCTCCAGTCATTCCTTGGACACCTCCAGAGTCGGGGACTACAAAAGGTCTTTTCTAGGAATGTGTCCATTCCCAAGAAACACTGGGTAAGAGTCATCTGGAATAGTTTGCAGCTGAAAGAAATGAAGAAAAGATTGTAGATGAATTGCTGAAAAGACACAGATGCAGTTACAGCCACACAGGCTGATCCCTGTGGTCAGGGTATTAACCAGGGACATCCAAATCCATCACCTCTGTGGCTTCACTGTTCCACCAAAGAGCCTTTGAAAGGTTTTGGTTTTGTGCCCACAGGAGGGAAAACATCTGAATTTCACTCTAGGCATTTCACTTCACCACTATTTTTTTTTTTTTTCTTTAATCCCCTGTCAGCACAACAGCCTTGATCTCCAAACATTTTTGAAGACCTGCTCAAAGAAATCCTTAGCCTGGCTAAGGATTTCTTTTAGATTTATATCTTTACTGGTATTATTTATTTCAAATCTTTCCCCAGCTTTTAAGGCAAAAAGAGGCCCTTATCTGATCAAGTCTCACTCCCTGCATCACTCAGAATCCTGGCCCACAAGCAGCTGTGGCTGAACTAGACCAGGCACTCAAACCTTCAGAGCAGAAATGAGCTGTTATAAAACACAACACAGAGGGAATCACTTCACAGTGATTTCAAACCTTCGCATTTTCATGCATTTCTTAATTTTGTAATGTCGCTTTCAAGAACTAAGATTCTATTTTGACTGTGACCGCTACTTGTGTTTAAATTTCGCTGTTTAAGGTAGATTTGGAAGCTAGCTCAAGCAACAATAAACCATTTTATTTCTCCTAAAACAAGTGAGACAAGTAGAGCAGTGGGAAGGAAGCAGCAGGGCCAGAACAGACCAAGACAGGTCTCAGAAGCTTCTTCAGAGGCTTTGGGGAGCTGCTGAGCCCCAGATGGTGCAGGGGGGTCCTGGATGGAGCTCAGCCCACATTTAGGGTCACCAGCCCACTGCCCTGCAATTATTGGCAGCTCTTTGGCACCCATCCAGATCCTTCCCAGAGTGTGATCCTGCAATCCAGAGCGCTTCCTGCAAGGTGCTGCGTCCCACTGGCACAAAGGAGTGATGCAGAAACGCTCCCCTTCATCAGCACATTCCGAGAGGATTTGGAAGATTACCCGAGGTCCATATCCAAGTGGGCGGGAGCTGGAAGGCAGCGCTTGCAGCGTTTCTCCCTGAAAATAAATCCTGCTGCACGAAGGTTGCAGCCCTGCTGGAAAATAAGGCATACCCAGGCACTGGGAAATACATCCATGGGAGAAGATGGTTAGAAAGTCCCTCTGCACAAACTGGGGTGCCAAGCTGCATTTTCCTAGATAATTCCCGGCTCAAAGCAGTCCAGGAACAGCTCCCAGCAGGCAGTTTGCATCCAGCCACCCTCTCCTGGAAGGCGAGGCAAGCTGACAAGCGTGGAAGAGGGCGTTTTGTGCCAGTTGGCTGCAGGGCCCGGGATACACCGAGTTCCTGGATGCACTTTAGTTTATTAGCACGGAATTGCCTCTCCTTAGAGCCTCATTACCGGCCATCGATAATCGAAGCCTCGGGGCTGCTCTGCCAGCTGGGACAGTTCTCCCGGCTGCTCCAAAAAAGTGATGAGCACTCACACGTGGATGTGCCTCCAGCCCCACAAAGATTTAAATTTAAAGGGATTTTAAGCGTAGAGGTGGAACTTCGGGATGGTTTAGCGGTGGCTTTGGCAGTGGGGGAATAGTTGGACTTGATGATGCAAGAGGGCTTTTCTAACCTTCATGATTCTGTGACTCTATGTAATTCCTGTATACAATGAGGTGTTTGAGGGGGAATGTGCTATTTGACCTTCTGTCGCAATAAATTGAAAAAAGACCAATTTTCCCTTTAAACAGCCTGTCCTGGGATCAGGCACTGCTCCCACTCTGGGTGAGAAAATTCCATACGTCTGCAAATACTGGATTATTGTGATTAAGGATTTACAACTGCTGGGACAAGGGGAAACATTTTTAAATTAAAAGAGGACAGATTTAGATTAAATATTAAGGAGGGAATTCATCCCTGTGAGGGTGCTGAGCCCTGGCACAGGGTGCCCAGAGAAGCTGTGGCTGCTCCTGGATCCCTGGAAGTGTCCAAGGCCAGGTTGGACGGGGCTTGGAGCAGCCTGGGATGGTGAAGGTGTCCCTGCCATGGCAGGGGGTGGAACTGGATGAGCTTTAACATTCATTCCAACCCAAACCATTCTGTGATTTCAGCAGTCCCACCAGTTCCCAGAATCTCTAAGGTCTCTCCCAACCCAAATCATTCCATGATATTCTTGCAGTATTTGCATGACTGAGTGGAACAAGTCACGCTCCAGCAGCAGTCACCAAACTCAATCACCACCCACAGCTCATCACAGCCTTCACACATTCTCCCAGTGTCCTGGTAGAAAGCCAGCCTCCAAATCCTCTGGAATTTACATGGTTATTGAAGAAACCAGAGCGATTTTTCCAGACTCAATTTAGGAAAATACAGAAAGGCTTCCGTGAAACACAACCCCAGGGATCTCAAATATTTCAGAAGACTCTGGTGTTGTATCAAACCGACCCGAGCATCCCACGCTCGGTCCTTCCTCGGGAGTTTAAGCTCAGTTTCTACACGGGATATTGGTGACACCTACAGGAAAAACTCCTCTGCTCCCTCTGCAGCCCAGAGAGGAGCAGGTGACATCCCATCATTAACACCATCTCCTCATTCAAGGCTGTAGGCACCACGCAGGGAAATAAAACAGCACTGACACAAGGGCGCGCTGCCTACAGGGCGGGATGTCAGACAGGCTCTGGGATCCTCCACATCTGCTGCAGCCAAAGCTGAACGTGAGGGGGTCTTGGGGGGATGAGAGGCTCCACACGGCCCAGCCTCACCCCTCCGTGCCCTGGGCTGACCCCTCGGTGTGGGCAGCAGGAGAGGGGGGATTCTGTCCCTGTGCCCCGCTCAGGTGAGACCTCACCTGCTGAGCTGCCCCAGCCCTGGGGCCAACAGGACATGGAGCTGCTGGAGCAAATCCAGAGGAGGCCACGGAGCTGCTCCAAGGGCTGGAGCCAGGCTGGGAGAGCTGGGAATGTTCCCCTGGAGAAGGGAAGGCTCCAGGGAGAGCTCAGAGCCCCTTGCAGGGCCTAAAGGGGCTCCAGGAGAGCTGGAGAGGGACTGGGGGCAAGGGATGGAGGGACAGGACACAGGGAATGGCTTCCCACTGCCAGAGGGCAGGGATGGATGGGATATTGGGGAGAAATTCTTCCCTGTGAGGGTGCTGAGCCCTGGCACAGGGTGCCCAGAGAAGCTGTGGCTGCTCCTGGATCCCTGGAAGTGTCCAAGACCAGGCTGGACAGGGCTTGGAGCACCCTGGGATGGTGGGAGGTGTCCCTGCCCATGGCAAGGGACAGAACGAGATGAGCTTTAAGGTTCTTCTAACCCAAACCATTCTGTGATTCTATGAATGACTCCCAAAATAAGATTTTTGAAAGGCAATTACTAAAATAAAATTTTGCCATAAAACATTCAGCCTGTAGTTCAGTTCTTTTTTGAGAGCTTCCCACTGTGTTGCTGGTTCTACATTGCTAAAATTCAGCAATTCCCTCAGCAGAAGCTGCTCTTCATGTGCTGACAGATCTGAATTCATCTCGAGCTCGTGACAGGGAACAGGGAGCTGTGGAGTCAACAGCAATGACTAATTAGCTAAAACAGTGCTTTTGATCACCTTTAGATGTCCCATAGCCTCTAATTTGCATTTTCAATTTATTAAAAGACTTCCCCGCAAGAGTGCTTTCAACAGTCACACTGAAAGCATTTCTGAAGCAACAAAGGGCTTGATCAGCCAGAACTTCACAACCATAAAATGAAAATGGGTAAAGCTTCAAACACTTCTCACCCACAGGACTGGGGCAGAGCCTGACACGCAGTTTCATATCTAACAGTGGGTGACCATGCAAAGGGGGGAAATTTACTCTCCATCTGCAGTGCAAGTTTCTGCATCTTTTTGTGCACGTTTGGTTCGGGCCAGGTCAGAACATCGCTCCTGATGCGCTGCTGAGCCAGGCAGCTCCAGCTTCATCCCATTCCCAAATTCCTGAGACCTAAAGGCAGAAGTTACTAGGAGGTGTAACTGAAGTTTCACCATTGCCTGGGACACCCCGACAGCTGTCAGGGCCTGCCTGGGGTGGACCTGGTGCGGGGTCACGGCTGAGCATCTCCCAGCCTGGACCCACCCGCCGTGTGTGGACGAGGGACGCGTCACCAGCCGCCCGCAGCAGCCATGTCGGGCGGCCAGACCCGCGGGCGCTGCGCTCACGGCCGGTTTCGCCTCAGAATCTTTAATTTCTCCTTTAACTCCTGCTTTAATTTCGTCTTTAATTCCTTTTTCCGCGCCCTCCTTCAGCGCCCGCCTCAGGGACGAGGCAAGACCCCTCCCGCGGGCTGCCCGCGCCGCGCCTGCCCGATCGCGGCGCGCCCGCCTCGCCGCGCCGCCACAGGCACCCCGCGGGGCAGCCCGCGCGCGGGGGGCCTTGCGGCAGGGGAAGGGGACGGGGCGTGCCAAGGGTGATGTGGGCGGGGCCGCTGCTGCGGGATGGACGCGGTTCTGCTCGCCGCCGCTGCCGTGCTGCTCGCCGTCCTTCTCTTCTTCGCCACCCGCCTCCGCGGCCAAGCCAGGGCAGGTGGGTGCGCCGAGCGGACCGGCCGGGCCTCCCTCGCCCCCTCGCGGCCCGTTCCGGTGGGCGCGGCCCTGCTCGCAACCGGGTCCGCACGGGCGGGGGGGGGAGGGGGGGGCGCGTTTCTCGCGAGCCGCTAGGGGGCGCCGCGCCTCGGGCGGCCCCCAAGGCGGCCCCGCCATGTTGGGGGGAGCGGCGATTTTGGGGGGTCCCGAGGGGTTCTGGGGTGACCCGGAGGGTTCCGAGGGTGTCCCGGAGTCTTAACCCCGCCCTCCGTCCGGGCTGCCCCGCAGGCAGGGGTGAGGGCGCCGAGGCCTTGTCCCGACCTGAGGCGGCCCCAGGGTGAGCAGCGCCGGGTTGGAAGTCTGAGTTCTGTGTCCGGGGTTCTGTGAGGGGCTGTGGGACTGGGAAGGTGTCCCTGAGATTCCTGTAAATGAGGGGGAAATGGAGAACAGATCCCGGAGGCTCGGGATCAGGGGCACAGGGTGTAGGTGCTGTCACGAGTGGTGTCCCCCAGGGTTCTGTACTTAGTGCTTGTAGATTGTTTAACAGTGACTTGGACAAAGGGGTCGATGCTCCCTCAGGTGCACTGAGGAGACGAAACAAGGCATGGCCGATGTCTCAGAGGGTTGTGCCGTGCTTCAGAGGGATTCGACATGCAGGAGAGACGGGCAGAGAAAAACCTTCTGAAACGGAGCACAGTGCAGTTCAGGGTCCTGAACAAGCTCTGGCAAACACTGGGCTCTGACTTCATGGGAAGGACCTGGGGGTGCTGGTGGACAAGGAGCTGTCCCTGAGCCAGCAGTGTTCCTTTGTGCCGAGAAAGCCGAGGGGATCCTGGGCTAAGAGCATTCCCAGGCGGTCAGGCAGCGATCCTGCCCCTCTGCTCAGCCCGGAGAGGCACACCTGGGGTGCTGCGTGCGGCTCTGGGCTCCGCAGGAGCTGCGGGGGGCTCAGCAGAGGCTGTGAGGATGATGAAGGGGCTGGAGCATTTCCTGAGCAGGAAAGGCTGAGGCAGCTGGGGCTTCTCAGCCTGGAGAAGAGAAAACTGAGAGGGGGCTTCATCCATGTCCATCAGTGTCTGCAGAGAGGGCTCAGAGCAGGGTCCAAGCTCTGCTCTGGGGGCACAGCAACGGCACAAGAGGAACAGGCAGGAACCGAAGCTCCACCTGAACATGAGCAAGGATTTCTTTACTGAGAGAGCTGCAAAAGATTGCCCAGAGAGGGTGCAGATACTCCAGAGCCATCTGCACTCAATCCTGTGCCACTTCTGCTCCTCTTGCACCTCACCCAGTGCAGTCCCAGCGCTGTGGGGAGCAGGTGGATGATGCAGCACTTCCAACCCCGTGTCACTGCTGAGCAGTGTTAGATCATCTGGGCTGGAAAAAACCTTTAAATTCACTGAGCACAACCATAACCAACAGTGCCAGTTCCACTGGGGTAGAAGTGACCTTGTGTGGGTGGGAAGGAGTCAGGTGTGGGGTGAACTCCCTGACTTGTGTTCTCACAGTGGAAGGAGCGAGGTTGTTTGGTTGCCAGGTGTCAAATTAAGATGTTTAACCAAGACAAACTCTAAACTCCTGGTCAATACCTCCACAGATTTTGGGGATATGGGGTGTTTTGGGGTTGGAATTTGTATTATTTTTCTTTTGGGGAAATTGCTTTGATAATTTGTAATTAAGAGGAAAAACCACCACACCTTTAGTATAAACACAGTCACTCTGTTCAGTACTGTGCTGGTAAGGGATCTGTGTTAAAAGCAGATTTTGCTGCTAATAATTAAATTTTCCAACACATTTCTCACACACCTCTGCTTTCACAGATCTGGTCTAAATCTTTCTCCTGGAAAGGTTTGGAAAGTGATGTAATTTCATTGGATTCCTATGAATGAAGAGATGATCTTTTTGTAAAAGTGAGGGATGCATGTCTGGAGAAATATTTCCTGAGCTTGACTCCTGTCATGTTTTAAATACATCAGGGCCTGTGTGGCTTGGGAGGATTTCTTTTCTTTTTAAGCATTTAAAGTTCTAACCTGAAGGCCAAGCATTTGTTTTAAATTGTGTGAATTATTTTTAAAAAAGCTTTGATACTGATTTTGAGCAAGTTGGTTGAAATTAATTTATGTTCAGGACAATTTAGGCACGTTGAAGCCTTTTTTAGTGGTCATTTTTTGACACTTCCAAGTTGGTCATGCTTTTTTTTTTTTTTTTCCTGTGGTTTTAAGATATATTTTACTTTAATATATTGATTTCTGTCATGGTAAAGCCCTTCACAGAATTTCAGCTGCTGGGGATGATTTTGTTCTCTGCACACAACAGAAATTATTTTTCAGAACCACTGGAACTGTGGTGCATTCAACAGCCACAAAATTTAGTTTTAAGCAGGAATTTGCTTTCATATTCCATTTTCTTAGGTGGAAAATGGAAGCTGCCACAATTCTGCCAATAAAATCTCTGTTGCCACCTGGAAAGGATTTGAAACCAGGGACATTGGACCTAAAGAAGTGGAGGGAACTCTCACCTTTTTTTGTTAACGTGTGGGGATTGTGGCAGCAGCTTCCTTTTGTGTTATCTTATGGAAACTGGCTTTTAAAAATGTTCAAGAGTTGCCTGCTTTAGGGAGCTGAGGATCAGGAGAGGTAAATCCTGTACTTTTGTATTTCCTTTGAAAGGTCACTTTGTTTCTAGCAGGATCATGCCTGAACTTGTTCTATTGAAAATAATTTTTAAAAAAAGGTGGCATTTCTTGATTTTACACATGGTTGCCGCCTCTTGGGCCAAAGCATCGCCCTGGGAAGCTTCCACCTGTTGAATTTTGAATCCCTTTTTGAATTTCAGGGGTTTTGCATGGAGGCAGAAGGTGCTGGATGGTGCCAGCAGCCTGGGAGGGTGCAGCTCTGTCCCTGCCAGCTCAGGTGTCACCTGCTCATCCCATGGAGCTGAGAGGAAGGTGCTGTGATAGGCAAGGGTTTATTCCCTAGAAAAGCACCTCTGCTGTGAGCAAAATTTCGTGAAGGGGCAGATTTCTACGTGGAGAGTGTAAAACGAGGTCCTGATCTGGGCTCTGAGTGATTCCACGGTGCTTTTTGCAGTGGAGCTTCACATCCAGCTCAGGAGAGATTCCTGCTGGCAGGTCACACAGGTCTGTTCTCTCTCTCCCTTCAGGAAGGAGACAATACCAGAGTCTCAGAGCTGCTGCTTTGCCCTGGCTGACAAGTGAGCTGAAATAATCTCTTGCCTGCACTGATGCTTCCTGAACACCGAGGCAGAGCTGCTGTGCCCAGCACAAAAATGTTCTTGCGTTTTGAGGGCTGAGTCAGCCCCTGGACATCACAGCTTCAAATACAAACGGCCCGTGTCCATTGCTCAGACAGCTGTTGAGTGTTTTGTTTGTATTACCTGTGAATTTCAGGGGTTTATCTCGTTAATTCAGTCTGCCCTGCCACTCTGCAAAGCTTGTGGGTCGTTTGTCTCGCCTCTTTAACGCTGGCCATTAATTTTCACTCAGATGGCTCTGCATCAGGGCTAATTAGTGCTTGTGTGACTAATCTCTGCATGATCTGACTGGCCTGGGGTGCCACTGCTGAGACTTCTGCAGCTCCAGGAAAATGAAGAGATGTGTTCACATAAGTGCAGCAGGAGTTCACCCTGTGCTGCAGGAGGTAAAAAAAAACAAAAACAAAACAAACCAGCAGGGCCAGACCCCAGAGCTCAGATCAGTCAGTCCAGTCCAAAGAAAAAAGAAAAATTATTTTAAACTGTGTACTCTGTTCTGTGAAGCCTCCCCTGTGTGTGCCATCAGTGTGTGACACAGCTCAGGGGGAGGGAGAGCACTCAGCTGAATTCTGTGTGATTTTGTGTGTGAATTTCCAGCATTCTGCAGCAAATTCTGTGTCTGGAGTCACTTGGGCAAAGCCCTGACCCCTGAGGGAGCAGCTCCAGGTGTGTTAGAGCAGAGCAAATGAGGATTTTCTCCTCCTCCTGCAAAGGACAGGGAGAAATGCAATGAATGCCATTCATGTTTTCCAAATCCCTGCCCAGCTGAGTGCCTGGCAAACAGAAGCTGTAAAATACTCGAGTCAGAAAGGTTGGAAAAGCCCTGTGAGATCACCCAGTCCAACCATTCCCCAGCACTGCCAGGGCCACCACTGACCCCTGTCCCCAAGTGCCACATCCAGATGGCTTTTAAATCCCTCCAGGGATGGGGACTCCCAGCATTGCCCTGGGCAGCTGTGCCATGAAATTTCCATGAAGAAATTTTCCTAAATATCCAACCCAAACCTCCCCTGGCCCAGCCTGAGGCCGTTCCCTCTGCTCCTGTCCCTGTCCCTGGGAGCAGAGCCCAACCCCCCCAGCTGTCCCCTCCTGGCAGGGAGTTGTGCAGAGCCACAAGGGCCCCCCTGAGCCTCCTTTGCTCCAGGCTGAGCCCCTTTCCAGCTCCCTCAGCTGCTCCTGGGGCTCCACACCCTTCCCCAGCTCTGTTCCCTTCCCTGGACTCTCTCCAGCCTCTCCAGGTCTTTCTTGCTGGGAGGGGCTCAAAAACTGCCCCCAGCACAGGGGACAGCTCTGCCCTGGCCCTGCTGCCACAGGCCAGGTGCCACTGGCTCATCTTCAGCCAGCTGTGTGCTGCTGAAAAAGAATCTGCAGTCAGGAGAAATATTTTAGGGACTGGAAGGAAGAAAAAAGCTTCATTAAACCATTTCTTTTCTTTCTAAGTGACAATCCATAGTGGCTTGGTGTCTTCTGTTAATGTGCACCTTTTGGAAATGTGACAAATATTGTCCCAACAGCTGCCCTGTGTGTTTGACTGTGATATGGGTCAGGTTTGGTGGAGTTCATCCTGAGCCCAGTCCACACTGGTCACTTTGAGGAATTACTGAGTCTCCTGTAGAGAATTAAATGAGAAAAGCAAAGAGCTTGCTTCACATGTTTTTCTCTGTGAGGGCTGAGCTCTTCGGTTTGAAAGAAGTACATGGCTTATAAATAGATTCCTCTTTCATAAAATGCAAAGCAGTCTCTGTTTCACAGGACAACAGGAACCAAAACCAGAATGAATGAGTGCTGGAGCTGCACAGCTGAGTGCTGGGCAGGACCATCTTGGGAACTGAAGCTTGCAGGTGAAAGGATGCTGAGGTTTGAATTGCAGCACATCTCATAAACTTAGGAACAGAAATACTGCATTTGTATAAAAAGCTTTTTGCAGAGCGTTTTTTGGCATTTATCAGTGTCCCAAGAAGTGATCTGCTGCTCTGCTTCTTGGGGAAAATGTTTCCTCTAGCATTCCAAACAGGCTGTGGATGGGGCTGGGCAAGCCTTGAAGCAGCAGCTCTGAATCCTGACTGATTTCTCACAGCCCTGCTCTGTCTGCACAGCTGCAGGGGACCAGGAGGGTGACAGCAGTGTGACAGGGCAGTGACTCAGTCCCAAGTGTCACAGCATGTTGGGGCTGAGGTTTGTGGGGGCCTGTCACATCCCTGTCACATCTCCTGCAGCAGCCTGAGCTGCTGAGGGCTCTGCTGAGCTGGGGGCTGCAGCTGTGTCCTTATCAGCCCCAAAGTCAGCACTTGGAAGGCTGAGATAACTGAGGTGAGCCTCAGGCACACCTTTGGTGCTGCATAGATTCAGTCACAACGAATCCCATTTTCTGATGGGAGATATGCTAATAGGAGGGGTTTTTTTGGAAGGCATTGTTTGGATCAGGGGATGCTGGAGACCTGGGACACAACATAATCTGGCAGATCACGAAATAAATGTGTCCTGAGTTGGAGTAAATTAGTAGTTCTGCACTTTTCCATGAGACCATTTGGATATTTGCCTGCATTAAGGCTTAAAAGTTAATACTTTGCAGGATTGAGCAGGTAACAAATATTAGTTAGGCTTATATTTGCTAGAATATGCAAAGCAGGTGTTAAGGATGATGATATTTTATCATTATCTGATTTATTTTTTTTCTCACATGACTGCCATAGTTAAAAGCAACAGGAAGCCTCAAAAAAAAAAAAAAAATCTGAGAGTTTTCTGTGGAAAATTTCTGAAATAAACCCACTGGTCAGTTCCATCCTCCCAGCTACTCCTGTTAGGATGGTCTTCATTTGCCAGATCTTAATTAGTAACTGCAGCAGATGCAGAGAGGATGGCAGGGAGAGCTGCAGTGACCCTTGGTGTCCTGTGTGTACCTACCTGGGGAGTTTAACTCAGCAGGGTAGAATGAAGTTACCCCATAACTGTGTTTATTTCAGCTTTGAAATCTGTGATCCTTGTTTGCTCTTCAGGTTTTGCTTCATGTGTAATGATTTACATATTCCTCTCTGAAGCATTCAGGCTCTGAGCTTTCAATCAGATGAATGTACATTACACAAGTACAAATTAAAATTTAAAAAAAAAAATCAGAGTACTTTAGAAAGAAAACCACACTTTTGAGTCCTTGCTGTTTGGTAACTCAGAAAGGCAGAAGGGAAAACCAACTTTTAATAAGAATCCTTCATTTCCTTCTTGCAGCTGACGAGGAGCAGCAGCAGAATGTGGCAGCAGCAGCAGCAGGGGCCAGGCCCCGGCCCCACGGCGAGGAGCGAGCAGAGGGGATGCCCCGGCGCCGCAGGAACATGGGGAACAGGCTGATGGCCCAGAGGAGAGCCCAGCAGGCTGAGGAGGGGCTGCAAGGTAACACTGGCTTCAGCTCATCTTGCAAACATTGGAACAAAGCTTCACAGCAGCTGTTAAAGCTGGGGAAGGGTGCAGCTGCCTCCTGGAGGAAGTTTTGCTGATGGTTTATTTACAGTTTGACCATAATCTTCTCTCCAGCCTTCATCCCTTTTCTCTCTCTACCCCTTACATCAAACCTCTGCCTTCTCCTGAGGTGAATCCTGGCTATTTGTGGTGCCAGACTCTTCACATCCTTCCTAAAAACTTAGCCATGCAGGGAATCAAATTAAAATTGGGAAAACAGAATCCACACCTTGCATTGAATAACAAGCTGTACTAAATTACTGATTTTTTAAAAATTGGTAGGAAGCATTGATTCCTCTGTGTAATCTGTGCAAAATGTGGAGTTTTCTGTCCAGGGAGCCATGCAGGTGGTGGTGAGGATCAAGTGGATTAACTGGAGGTCACCACAGACTGCAGCATTTTGCCAGCAGGTTGTTGACAATGTGTTGTGTAAATCCTATGCTGGATTTACAATTCACAGCTCCATTTCTGTGCTGTGGTCATAGACAAAAATATGGTGATAAATAGCATCTTTCTACACCCTGTAAGTACAATTCCCTTTTCTGGTGAAGCTTCACACATTATTCTCTTTATTGCTGAAGAGATGAGATCACCATGATTCACCCCCTGGATTCTTTCTACTTTCAGATCGTGGGTGAAGTGTTCAGGCTTTCTGCTCAAGTGGGCTTTGCTGCACTGGAGCTTGCAGTGGAGACCAGGGTGTCTTTGTGGTGTGCAGGAGGTGAAGGCACTGAGCTCACACCTCTGTCACACCTTCATTAGGGACTCTTTGCACTTTGTTCAGCTTTTCTTGCCCTGCAGTCTGTAGGCAGCCTCACGTTGGCAGGTGAATGTGCTTTTCCAGCTAATTATGTTCAGCAGTTTCACAGATGGAGAATGGACAGGTGTGAACTTTTCAACTTTGGTTATTTCTTCTCGTGTGATAACATCCTGGAAAGAAAATGAAATCTAAAAATATTTGGTTTTCAACTCCAGACATCAAAAGTTTGAATGCTGATGGCCGACAGTGAAGCTGTCAAAGCAAATGGCTCATCTTATCTTATCTTACTTTGTCACTTTAGCAATAGAAGAAATCTGTGTCATTGGGCTTTATAAATAATTCTTTTGCAGCTTTCTCTACATCAGATGCAAATGCTGCTGCTTTTGCATGAAGTTCCCTTTGAAATGACATGCCTTCTTCTATTTGTTTTCTCTAATTTCTTACCCAAATTAAAACAGCTTCTTGCTCTTTGCTTCTGTTTCGTGCTGCTTCTGTGGGTGGTTTTATTCATTTTTTGGGATGGTTTTTCCAAGTGGCTGAGCACAGGTGCACAGCAGGGACAGCAAAGCCTTTGGAGAGTGAACACAGACTTGAGCAGAGGAGCTGTGGAGAGAAGCATCTGTCCCTGACTCCCCAGTGCTGAAGTGCTCAGTGACCAGTGGCCATTATTAATTGGGATTAGCCTCCCTCTGTGCTGCAAATCCTTCAGCTTGGCTCTGAGCTACCTGTCTTAGTGTGGGGTTTGGGTTTTCCCCTTACAAAAAGATGTGTTGCATGTTTTAAAGCCCTGTCTCTGGACATGTGGCACAGGCCTGGAATCACTCTTGGATTTGCTGCTTGCATTTGAACCAGCTGGAATAGCAAGTTTTCTCCACAGCAGAGTTTTGGGCTAAAGAATTTGTTGATTCCTTGGACAGAGAGCCCAGTGCAGCACCAGGGCTGAAGAGCAAAATTATTTGGCAGTTTAGACACAAACACCAAACCCAAGTCAGTCTGGTTTCCCCATTCTTGTCTTGTAAATGCTCTGAAAACTTCTGAACATCTGCAACTGAAGAAGATTTGTTTGTTTGAAATTGTTTCAATGTTTTCCTGGTAAATTTCTGTTCCCTGTGTGGAATTTCCACTCTGGGCATGTGCTGAACTTTGGGCAAAGCTGCCTGGTCCTTCTGTTTCACTGACTTCTGCCAAGAAGGGATTTCTTCACCAACCCATTGCTGCCATGGACTGAGCAGTGACCTCAGGGAGGGTGTGAGGATGCCCTGACCATCCCTGTGTTCCTGTAAGAGTCACAAAGTGGAGTCAGGTAGGAAGTGCTGTTGCCACCAGAGAGTTCTGCCTGTTGGGAACCAGTTCTGCTGACTTTAGGAAATGTCCCCAAAGCAGCACTTGCAGACTTTGGAGTTGTGGTTAGCATGAGGCTTTTCTGTTTTCCATCTGACAATCAGATTTCAATTCCAGAATGAGAAAGAAGCTTTGAGGGTAAAGCTGTAGCCCACGGTTTCTGCTGCCTGTGCTGAGCTGCAGTGTTTCTGCCAGGACTCAAATCTCTCACAGAGGAATAAGGGAGGAAAAACAACCCCAAACCCTGGGCACCAAGATCAAAACCTTGAAAACTTAATTGTCCCTTCTGTAGCTTAAATCTCACTTGTAGGTCTGCATAAGGAATCTTAATACAGACAGAGATAGTAAATTATTATTTTCAATATTCAAAACTACACCTATTGCCAGTGGAGCTAAACCAGGTTGTAATTCTTCAGCTTGCTGGGGTAGCTAACTAAATTAGCTATAGATTGTTAACTAAATTAGCTCTAGATTGTTACAGGCAGACAGTAGTGCAGCACCAAATACCTTGACTTTTGCTCCCAGAAGGAGAACCCTGCTGGGTTCCTGATTCCCAGGATCCCTGTGGGCTGTGCCAGGAACAGGTGCCCACCCTGCCTCAGCTCACTGAGCAATGTTTCTCTGAGAGGATTGAGTGCTCCAAGGAGTCACCTGTCAGGAGAACATCACCTACAAATCCCCTCTGATGACCAAAGATTGCTTTGAGAGGAGATGGTTCTCCTTGATGACAAAGTAATTCTCAAAATGACTGAGACCCCTGAGCTGTTCCACCAGCGTGACTTTCAGTCTGGCTTGAGAAAAATGCTTTTGATTGCCTTAAATTGCCTGATTTAATTCCAGCCACAACACTCCTGCCTTTCCTGCAGCCCTCTGCAATCTGGGAGTCTTGCTAAAATTTAGCCTCTGTGCTCTGCACATTGGAGCAGGGTGCCTGCTCCTTTCCTTGTGGAAGAGGAGTCTGGAAGGAGAGTTGTGTATTCATGTGGTGAGGTTGAGATCACAGCTAGCAGATTTAATTAACTCTGTGTGTCTTAATTTAAATTGAAACCAGACAGAGGTGGCTTTGTGGACTGGCTACAGCCAAGATGAAAATGCTGCAAGGCATAAATGGGTGAGGATTTCAGGCATTAATCATTTAGGGCAAGAGAGGCCAAGCTAAGCAGTGGGAAAAGGGGATAAATTTGGGTTGGACTGAGGGTTGTTTGGGGCATGTGGTAATGCAAAAAAATAGCTTTACCCATTTCCAATTTCAAATTCCTTTTATTTACTGTCCAAGGAGGGTGTGCTTGACTCTTGTTTTTGCCTGACTGGTGCTCTGAGTGCATCCACTTTCATTCTGCTCACCTCTGGGTGAACATAAGGGTGTTTTGTTGAGAGCTTTTACTTGGTTGCTGATCATGTGCAGAAAAAACACTTGTGCAGCTCTCAAGCTGGGCTTGACCCTCCAAACCTGCTCCTTGTCCTTGAACACTGCAAAGAGCTCAGAGGTGAAGCAGGTGTTTCTCTTGAGACTGCATTTTGGAGCAGAAAGCAACCCATCCATCTGATATTTACACCAAAAATGTAATTTCCTCTCAAGTAACAAGAAACTCGTGAGGATGAAAAAAATGACAGGTACAGTTGGGTTGTCTTGATCCAGCTGTGGTAAAAATCAAGAGGGTGAGGGTTTCCTGTCACTTGGAGATGTGTCTGAGGCCAAAACTTTGCTGCTGTTGATGAGAGGGAGAAAGAAACTGGTGATTCTCCCTCATGGTGTGGTGTGAGCAAGAAACAGACTTGTCTAAGAAATGCCAGCACTTTCCAAAGTGTCCCACAGAACAGGGACCACAGGGCAACCTCTGGGTCTGCTGGGGGCGTGGGTGAAAAAAAGGCAAAAGGGAAGGAGGTGCCAGAAGGGTCTCAGCAGCCCAGTCCATTTCCAGGGAGTATTTTTCAAGGGTTTGATTTTGAAAGACATTGATTTTCACATCTTCAAGATGACCTCTCTGACTTGTTTGTAAAATGTGTTGCCAAAAAATGGGGCTTTGTGTGGATCGTGGGTTTGGTTTTTTTTAACAAATAGAAAGTAAGGAGTCCCTCAAAGAAATAATCTGGTTTTGTCAGGCTGCTGTTATTATTTACCCCAATCTTTGGGCTCTCTACTTCTGGCAGCAACATAAAATTCCAAAAGGTTAAATATCCCAACATCTGCATGGCTTTTCTCTGAGCTTTTAGCATTGTGCATCTGAGCACAAATGTTGGAATCTCCAGTACAGTGAACATTTGGTTATTTTACTTCCACAGCATCAGTAATGATAAATCCAACAGCTTTTGACAGTCTGAGTGCTTGAACTTGTAAAATAAAAGATGATAAAGAAAAGTTAATGAGTGCAACATAAATGAAATCCTAAGTTCCTCTCTTCTTTTGCGTGGCAAGGCTTGGAGATCAGAATCTCACATTTTTCTTTGTAAGTGTTGATCCTATCGAGAAAGAAAGCAAAAAAACAAAGAAGCTTTTAAAAGTTTTTAGAATTATAATAATTGGGCATTTTAAACTGTTTTTTATTGCTTTATGTGGCATCTAAACTCAGCATTGAAATCATGCTGCTAAAAAAACCCTTGTATGAGTGTTTTCTGCTACTTTTTTGGGGGGGCCAAATAATACAAAAATAATTCTTCATCCCCATTGAGTGATGGATATTGTGCATAAGTTCAAGAAGAATGTGTTTGTGCTGAAATCTCTTAAAATAAGCACCTTTTTGGAGTGCTGAACAATCTGGAAAATGTGTAAATTTAGAACCAGTGATGTGGTCCCACGCTGTTCTTGTGAAATGGAGCTGCGTTAATTGGCGTAGTAGTTGAAATTATTTTAATGCTTAATCAGTAGGAAAACCTTTCTAGTACAGTTAAACTTTGACTAATATCCCAACCAGTGAATCAAAAGTCAATTTTGCCTTGCTGCTACTCATCCAGTGAGTTTGGTGTTGTCAGAGTGCCCCCAGTGAGTGTCTGATCCTGTTCAGGCACAGACAGGCTGGGGAAGGGGGAGATCTGTGGTTTCTCACTTGTGCCAGATGGTTTTAGCTGAGAATAAACTTTACATTCTGCTCTAAAAGTCTGCTGTCCTTTGTGTCTGCTGCACTTTTTTGCCCTAAGTATTGCCTGCTTTTTAATAAACCGGTTTCTTGTTCAGATTCTGAAGTGGATAGCTACCAAATGAAATTAAATTAAAATTAGACTAAAATTAATCCCACCACAGTGCTGTGTTGCTGAGGAATGGCCACACTTTTCCAGTGGCTGGTGTCACACATCTGTTGGGTATTAATTACATGCTGTTAATAACATCTTCTGCTTTTGCCTGGCATCTTTTCCCCCCTCCTTTCTCTTACTCCTTTTGTTAGGTGCTGCATAAATAGTAAATAAGGCAGCTGGCTGTGCCCAAAGGACTCTTTGTGAGTAACCACCTGTGCAACTCATTCTTTTTCATGGATGGGAATTCATTTGCTTCACCCAAAATTTAGAAGGAAACAAGACAAAAACAACTAGACCTGGTTGCATGGGGTTTTGGAGAAACTAGGTCGAGTGGCAGTGGGCTTGGAATGAGATGATCTTTAAGGTCCTTTCCAATGCAAACCATTCTATGATTCTGGAATAACTAAAATACACAATGCTGATTGTTTATCTGGAAGTTTTTGTCTATTCTGTTACACAGTACAGAATTCTGCTAAATTTCTCTCCTGATAGATAACATCAGCACACGTTTTCTAAAGGTACGGGGAAGCATTTTTAAAAAGAAGTCTGTAAATTTCCAGAAATTCAGACACCTGTGTGACTGATAACTTTCCTGTTGTGCTGCCTCTTAATAAATTCAAAATATCAAGGAAAAGCAAAGATTCCCTGAAGCCACCTCTCAGCTGGCCAGCTGAGAACCCCAGGTTTGTGTAAAGCAGAATATTTCACACTGGTTATGCTTTCTGACTCTTGAGATGGGGACTGGTGGGACTGTTGAAATCCCAGCATGGTTTTGGGTTGCAATGAATGTTGAAGCTCATCCAGTTCCACCCCTGCCATGGGAGACCTTCCACTGTCCCAGGTTGTTCCAAGCCTGTCCAGCCTGACCTTGGGCACTTCCAGGGATCCTGTAGCAGCCACAGCTTCTCTGGGAAATCCATGCCAGGGCCTTCCCACCCTTGCAGGGAAAAAAATCATTCCCAGTATCCCATCTAAACCTGCTTTCTTTCAGTTTTAATGCTGTCAGTGTGGGAGATTTCCCAGCTGAGCACAAACCCAGACTGCTCAGGGGATGCTAAACTGCTTTCAGTACCATGAGCTGAACCTCCTGCCTCACACCCAAAGCTCAGGGACAGATTGAGTGAAAATTCTCTGGACTCACTCCCCACAGAGCCTCCCAGGGTTGTCACAGCCACGAGTGTGTGAAAAGTGATGGTTTAAAAGCTGCTGAAACAATCAGCCCCTTCATTAAAATGAAATAAAGAATTGCTGCCTGTCTGCAGCACCCTCGCTGCTTTTGGTGGAGTTGTTCTGCTGTAACAACAAATTGATTCAGCAGATGCTTTGACCGTGTGTTTATGTTGCTGTCAGCACGTTGAGGTTGATTTAGTACCAATATTAATTGCAGCCAGGTTTAGTGCCCTGGTGACCTCTCCAGCTCTGCTGAGTCATGTGCTGTGTCTGCATCCACGTCTGGCTTTTGTTGGATGTAACTCCACACACTTGGAATGTGAAGCTTGGAGGAAGTGGTGCTTAAGGGGTCACAGCAGATGCTTCAAACAGGAGGAAAGAAATGCTCCTGAACAACAAAAAGGGTGTTTGATCCAGGACTGGAAAAAAAAAGGCTTTAAAACAAGCCTTCATTAGATTTCTGCCTCACATCTGGCTCAGGTAATCTTAATATAGATGAAATCTGAGAGGCCCTCAGGTGGAATAATGTCATAGATGGTGTTTTATACTTGTGGTGTTTGCAAGAAATATTTTTTCTAAACAATAATACCAGAACTGAGCTGTTAATTTTGGAGTAATAACTGCTCGTGCTGGGTGTGCTCACCCATTATGTTTGGAACTCCCTTCAGTGCTGTATTTTAAATATAAATAAAGCTATTTTATGCATCATTAAAATTATAGAAGCAACTGTGTCAGGTCTGAGTATCCCTCCTTGCTCTGTGTGGTGCAGGAAGGGGGAACCCTTTTGATCATCTCAATAATCAGACTCCAGTAATTCTCTGAAGCCCAGCTCAGCAACCTGGCTCATCTTAATTCCATCTCCTGAAAACAGCTGTAATTTGAGAGCCACCTACACAACTCTCAGATACATTTATTTCTCATGATGTCTTGGTGGTTTAACCATAGTCCCGTTCTGTGTCTTGGAATTAGTAAAACAAGAGTGTTTCCAACCTAATTCTTCATAAAAAAAAGAAGGGGGAGTGTCATTCATCCATATGCTCCTTTCATAGCAGCTTTTTTTGGTTCCCAAAAAAAAAGGGGACCAGGTGCTGTGGAGAGAGCTCCCTCCAGAAACCATCCTGGCACCAGCCCTGCCAAATCTCTTCCAGTTTGGATCTGAAGTCAGCATCGAGCAGAACAGCACTGGGGATGCTCAAAGCACCAATTATTTTACCCAAAAAAGGGGATCCATCTGTGAGGAGCTTTCATTTTGAGCCTGCCATGACTGTGAACGTGTTGTGTGGTGCTTGTGCAGCGAGCTCAGGATTTCTCTGGGAGTGTTGAGGTCACTCCCCAGGACTTTGGTGGGATCAAGGACTGGTTTAGACCAGCAAAGAAAGCAGCCAAATGTTCCTGAGCTTTGAGCAGGGAGGAAGTGGCTGCCATGAAAAGCTCTTCTTCCTCAGCCCCTGAGTGAGCAGAAATCCTCATTTGCACACCCTTTGAGCATAAAACTCTTTCATATTTCACCGCTGCAGAAATCACCTCTGTAAACAACCATTTGTCATACAACAGGCAAATATTTACATGTCATTTTCTTGCAGGCAGACCCAAGATTTGCATTTCAAGGAAATTTTTTTCCCCTCATCCCTGAAAGGTTATTTCTGTCAGGCTAGAACCAGTGGATGTGTGGGGTGCCTGTGAATCCCACTTTTTCAGTGGATGTCTGTTGTGCAAAGCCTGAGGGTAACTGGGAAGGAAGTCCCTGCAAGCCAGTGTTGAGCAGATAAATAATGCCAACCATCAGCACAATTTATGTATCAGAGAAAGTCTCTCTTTTAATTGTGGAAAGCAAGAAATATTAATGAAAAGCCTTCCTTGAAAGGATCAAGGAAATTTTTACTTCTGCCTGCACTTCAGTGTGTGTTTGCCTTGTTACTTCTGCTCTGTGGCTTTGGCAGTCTCGTGAAATTTTTTTCCCTTTTTTCCATCTAAAAGGTCTTGTCTGAAGTGTGTGTGTGTCTCCTTTTCATCTGCTGCTGCTTTCCTAGGCAGCACTGAAGTTTCTCCAAGGGACTTTGGACAGATGATTTAAAATTTGTCATTTATGCAATGTTGCAGAGGAAGAGGATGCTGAGGAGGTGCCGGAATTTCAGGTGTCTGGGAAAATTGGAGCCAAGAAGCAGAGGAAATTAGAAGAGAAGCAAGCCAGGAAAGCACAGAGAGAGGTGAGGATTTCCTGCCACGTATTGAGCAGAGCCTGAACAGCTCAGCAGGGAACTGGGCATGACACAGCCCAGAAAGGCAAAGGCAGTGTCATCACTAAATGGTTGTTTTATCTTAAAAATGTAAATTCAGCTTTTGCTGGCCCAAAAGGGCCATGGAAAACAGTGTCTCATTTTCTTTCCATTCAGACTCGTGGGGAGGAGAGGAGTTAAACCCTTGAATGCTTTTTTTTTTTGGATGTTTCCACTGCCTTCCAGCTTAATGTCAGCACTGTCTCCCCCTAAAAATACCCCCCAACCCCCATGGTGGTGGTGTAACACCCTGGGCACTTGTGAGCAGTGGTTCAGGTGCTCTCAGAGTGTAAAAACTTGGTTTGGGTTTATCTCTGTTCAGCCATATATATTGTTTTTACAGGCTAGGGGAGATGAAAAACATTTTGGTGTTAATTCCAGGGAAGCTCTTCAGCCTTCTGAAGGCAGCAGTTTGTGCATTTTCCTTGGATTTTTTTTTTTTTTCAGACTCTGTATTGTTCTGTATGAACATTTTTAAAGCTTGTGGAATCCCAAGTTGGGAATTTTAGTGTCACCTGAGGTTTAAGTCCAGTGTACTAGGTGGAGCAGTTGGTAATAAACTTAATTATTGGTTATATATAAACTTCCATTACAAACCTTTGCTCACTCAGTGTTTTAATCATTTTGTTACTTTCAATACTCACTGTACTTAATTTTCCTTTTTCTTTTTTTTTTTTTTTGGTGGAAAATCTGAGCAAAGTTGAATGAAGTTGGATAAGCATCAATTGGTGGAGCAAGGAATCTTCTGTTTCATTTTAAAACACGCTGATTTATATTTTCCCATGTAGACAGATAAATTCCTTGGATGAGGTTTTTTCTCTGAAACACTCAAAGCCAAATTCTCTCCTGAAATATTTTCTGCTTGTCCTCTTAATAGATTTTCAAATTTAAGAGCCTGGAAAAAAAATCCTTAAAAAATACACTAAAGACTCTTTTTATTTTTCCCTCCTTTTGCAACAACCTCTTTGGCTTAACAACAAAAATAAAATTATTTCAAGAGACCAATGCAGCTTTTCCTGTAAGAGATTCTGCCCAGGTTAATGATACATTTGAATGCATTTATTTTTACAGTTTTTGTTCCAAATCCTTTTTTTATTATTATTATTCCTTAAGGTCCAATCTAACTAAACTTCAAGTGAGCAGAAATAGAATTCCATGACACAACATTGCTTAACATCAGTGTTGTAATAAGCTCATAAGCACATTCAAACCTTAAATTGTTACTGAGATACAGATAAGACAAGAGAGGAGGGCAATTTCTAAATTTACCACAGTGTTGAGTGTGCAGAAGGGAAGTGAAAAGATAATGACTTTTTTATTATTATTCTTTTTGATGTTTCTTTCTGAGCAGGCATCTAAAAGGTGGTAAGAAACCCCCTCATGGCATCACAATATGGAATTTTAAAATGTAGATAAAAAAAGAGTAAGGCTTGGCTTGCATCATGTTTATTTTAGGCTGAAGAAGCAGAGAGAGAAGAACGGAGGAAGCTGGAGTCAAAAAGAGAGGAGGAAAGGCGGAAAGAAGAGGAGAGAATTCGTCTGGAGGAGGAACGACAGGTGGGAATAATTGTATTTATCTCTGGAATTACTGAGCCAGCCTTGCTTTTGGGATTGCTTCTGGGGAAGGTCTGGGAGCAGGGACCTGCAGGGACCACAGGGTCTGTCCTGCTCTGACCACATCCAGGATTTGGAGCTCAGGACTTTGAGCAGCCCAGCTCTGAGTGTCTCCTAAGGATGGAAATTCACAACTTCCCCTGTTCCCTTGGAGCTGCCAGCTGGAAGCAGCAGGGCAGAAAGGGAAAGGCAGCAGCAGCAGCAACTGATTTTGCAAGTGTTGTGTGAAATTGTATGATTTCATTCTAATTTTATGTATTTGCATGTGCTTCCCAATTAAAGATTCCTGAGCTGTGCATATGTTAGCAGGAGTGACCCAGAAAAACAGGTACTGCTAAGTTGAAATGCTTTTGTTGAGTATTTTTCATTAGTGAGGGAGGAAAACTTGACTTCAGAGCTGCTTTTTGTACTCAGGCCACCAGTGCTGCTGGCTGAGAACTTCATGCTCTGGTGTTGCTGCAAGTTGTGTGGTGGCTTTTGTTCTGGAGAAAAGGACAGAATGGTTCTGCAGAGTTCTGAGATGAAAAATTGCATCCTCCAGCTCTCACTGTGAAATTATTATTTTTTTAAATTTGTATCTCTGCTTTGTGGAGATGTATTTTAATTTGCTCCAAGTTCAGGTTGTGTAAGTGGGGTGTATTGTTGATAATATTTTAAAGAGGAAAAGACAATTTTTCCTTTCTTCTGTCGAGGGCATGAAGGCATGATAAAGCAATTTAGAAAAATAATCCATGCATTACACATACAGATTGTATCCATGAGATCTTTATGTAAATGTCCATTTAGCTCTGCACAAATCCTTCTCTTTCTGAACTCTCAGTTCCATCAGTAGAAGACTTGAATTTCAGAAACTGGAGGGAGAGAATGTCAGCAATACAACACCAGGAAAAGATTCTGAAAAGCAGCTTGACCAAACTTCCAGATGACCAATAATTCCCCAGCTTCTCTTCCAAGGTGTACCAATTTATTTCTTCAATATTTTCCTGGAGTTCTGAGAATTTCCTATTCTTAAAACCATGAGTAACAGGTTGAAATGACTGCAGTGCTTTGGGGGAATTGTGACACACTGGCTGGACAGTGACACTAAGTGACACTGGAACTTCCAGTCCCTTGCAGCCTGGCAGCCAGCACAGCACAGCACAGCAGGGGAATTTTTAAGCAAATTCCACCTGAGCTGGACCAAGCTGCTCTGAGTAGCACAGGACTGAGTTTTTCTCCTGGGATTTGACCTGGGCTTTAGCAATTTAGCTTGATTAACTCAGGCACAGTTGAAAAGTTGACTGGAAAATAAAGGTGAAATTTCAACCAGGCATCTCTTCACACAGAAATATTTATTTACCATCTTTTAATTTTGTTTCTGTTCAGTTGAGGTCTGTGTAATTTATTTTTGGTTGAATGAGGAAACTCTTATTTGTTTCTGGTTTAATTTGCAGTATTCCTAGTAAAGACTGCACTACAGCACGTCTATCTCACAAGGCTCAGGGAAAAAAAAGGAATCCAAACTAAAGCTCTGATTTTGTTTGTTTGTTTGTTTGTTTTTAAATTTTGTGCATGACAATCCACAGAGCACTTCCTAGAACTTGAAAAATTGCTCAAATGCCTGAATCCAGCTTGGTCACTTCAGCCAGTACCTACCTACTTAAATCCTGTAATTTTGAGCCATTTTAGTTTGGTTTAATTATTTGTTTTCCCAGTATTTATCAGGAAAGCAAGCCCACCTACCAGACTACATCAGGAACACTATTCTGCCTCTCAGAGGAAAGTGCTTTCAATATTTAATTTTTTTTTTTTTTTTGCTTGTGTCTAGGTTGATAATCCAGTAACTGCTGAACATTTGGAGCATAGATCAAAGTAAATGTGTCTGACAATATTTAATGTCCATGCTCAGCTGTTTTCTAGTCATTTTAAATCTGTCTTCATGGAGTCTGTAACAGGAAAGAGAACAATTGAAGAGAGCCTGTCCTTAAGGCTCAGAGCATCTCATCTTTCCAATCTTGTTACAGACTGATGGTGTGATGGAAGAGGCACAGCCTCTGTGAGCAGTGAGAGGATCATTGGGTTTATGGGATACATAGGATAAAATGTCATTTATTTTCCTCTAGAGGAGGAATTCTTCATTGCCACAAGTAATGACTTGTCACCAGCGAGGCCATGTGATGATTCCATTCCCTCATCTAAATTAGGAGATGGAAAGGCAAAATTGTGAAAGATACCTCAAGTGGTGACTGATAGTCAGGAGATAAAAACCAGTGGGGAGCTGGCTTTTTTAGAGGCATTTTGGCCACTGGCATTGCTGTAGTCCATATAATCCCACAAGGCACAAAAAATTCAGTTTATCACTGAAGTTTGCCTGAAAAACGTTGCAGCTGTCAGATACCTCACTTTCCCCTTCCTTTCTCAGTACATCAGAATATTTCTGCAGGTTCACTGACAGGGGCAAGTCCCCAAACAAGCACAGGCAGCTTTGGTACCTAAATTCCACTTGAACCTTTGGTTTTTTCAGTCTCTCTCCCAAGAAATGCTACTAAAATTGTGCTGACAGGTGGGAACTGCACCTTGAAGGAGTTATGGGGGCTACAGTCTTGCCTAGTCTTGAGAAAAATACCTTCTGCTCCTATTTCAATAGATTTGTATGCACTTATAAATAAAATGTGGTTGCCCCTTGGCTTGAGTGTTGCAAACCAGATCATGTATTTTTAAATTCAGGTTTCCTTTCCAGTGTTCTGCTGAGCTGATTGGCTACAGGCCTGAGGAAGCTCCTTTATAATTGGCATTTGCTTCAGCTCTGCTTTACCCTGGGGATTTCCCTGTCACTTTTGGAGTTTTTTGGTGGTGAGCTGCTTCACCAGTCGACACCTTATCAATGAGAGTGAACTTCCTCTGGTGTTGCAAAACAGAATCTTCAGACAAAACCTGGCAGATTGCTCATGTAAAAAAAAAAAAAAAGCTCTTTTTCCTTTGCCTGTGCACAGGGATTTTGGTAAATTTGCATTTAAGTGCCTAAATAAAAATGGTCTGGATCTTCAGAGCTGGAAAAATGGGGGTCAGCCAGGATCACAAGGCCCCTCTGGAAGGTTTGACCCTATAGTTTTGACTCTTTGAACATTCAGGAAGAGGCACCAAGTTTTAGTTGTTTTATTATGTGAACATCAAGATTTGTGTGTGTCTCAGCAGAGCTCTTCATTTTCTCTTCGATATTTATATCCATTTTTTCTACATAAACAGTGCATTTCTGGAGGCTGATGGAGAGCCACTCCATAATTTCAGTTTAAGCATCAGTTTTCAAGTGTGTACTTCCCTCAAAATTAATTTCTCCTAAGGGAGTACAAGTCAAAAATCTTGCAAAAAAACCTCATTCTCCTCTGATTTTGAGGGGATAAGGACACTTATTCTGTCTAAGCAGTGAGGGGGGAGGAATCCTACAGATCCATCTGCTTTGTGCCAAATTATTCTCTGCAGGGTCCCTTTTGGCTTCCTGCAGAACCTGTGCTGACAATACAAGAACTGGATGCTGTACAAGGAGGGTTTCTTTGGTCCATGGCCTTCTAAACATTCAGGATGCTGTTCCTCATCCTAAAAAATCAGGGAAACAGCCACAAATAAAGCAATGACAGGGAGCAGGTGGTGGCAGAAGAGTATCCAGTGTTTGCTCTGCTTTCCTCACTACCAGTGAGATTTTCTCCACCCAGGCAGCATCCCAGAACTCCTGAGCAATCTGTGATCCCAAAAATCCAGGTGTGCTTCCAGCTGGAAGCCTAAGGGAGTTTTTGGGGTGCTGTGGGTTTCACCTGGTAAAAAGCTGTGCTCTTGTGCAGTTGGGACAGGGAATGTATTTGGAAATAATCCCTGGAATCAAAGGTAGAGGCAAACAGAGGGTGATGATCTGAAAGGAGCCTCACAGCACATCCAGGTCCTTGGTGGGCAGGGGGCATTGGGTGAGAAAAAGAACAGAAGACAAAGGTGTGAGTTACTTGTTTATTTTTTTATTTGTTCAACAAAAATGTGGTCAAAGTGGGATAGTTTGTTCTTCACATACAGTGGAATAAACTGACCAAAAAGAAATCTTTACACTGTTCAAGCCCCCAGTCTGGGTAACATTAAGTTGGGTGAGGAGAGAGGCAAACCTGCTTAAAAAAAATAAATAAAAGCAGACAGCTGAAGATGAGCATCTGCAGTTACCAAATTTCCATCTGCTGGGATTTCCCCAGCACCCCACCCATGGCTGGGGGGTGGCCCAGCCACAGCAGCTCAGGAGGAACCTGAGTGCCAAAGCTGTGGGGTTTGAAGGGTGGTTTGAGCCCAGTGCCCTCTCTGGGACTGGCACCAAACCCTGGGCTCAGTTTGTGAGGAGACCCTGAGGGGCTGTGGGTGTTTCCATGCCAGATTTGTATGGACAACACCGAGTTTTGTGGGAATTCTGCTGCCTCAGAATGACCCTGCAGCTCCCACACGGCTGCTTCATGAACATGTGAGAGAAGAGAGTTAGAGAGATGGTCAAACAAATGAAAAAAAAAAAGCAGGGAATAAATATTCCCAGACATCCTGACCATGCCAGGGTTCCCCTGCTCAGCCTCCACGTTTCTTCTCTCTGGGCACTTGTGCAAAGTCATCTCTCCTCTTGCTCTGAACCAAGCTGCAGATAGATTTTAGTTTGGAGAAATCTTTTTTTTTTTTTTTTCCTACAGATTGAATCATAGGTGAATTTAGGTTGTATAGCATGTGAGGCTCTGCATGAATTTTTAATTTTTAGATGAAAGAAGCAGCTGGAAATACTTAGTGTTATGGAGAAAGGAAGCTTTCAACCCCCAGGAAGCTTTGAGGGCTGACACACTTTAGCTACCAAAGCAGTGGCTCAGAGCACCTGGAAATGCTCTGCTGATCAAAATTCAGCATCTGGAAAACAAACTCCTGTTGGCAAAAGAGGGGCTGGTAGCTGAGTGCTTTGCCAGTCTCACAGCAGGGCTGCTTTTCTGCATCTGTTGGGAATGGAAGTGCTGTTAGGAATGTGCTGGGATACTTCCAAAAAATGCAAGGTGCTGTTTTTCAGGTAGGGAAGGACCACGGGAAGGAGCCTTGCTCATTTGTTAGACCTTTCAGAAGCAGGAAAATGTGTTTTTGTTATTTTTGCTCTCAGTTACAAATGGGACAAATGTGTTCTGATCTTTTCTTTTTTTGCAGAATCTAGAAATTATCTACCAAAAGCAATTTTGAGGCTTTGTGATTGTTTCTTTTTTTCCTCATTTCAAATCCTGCTGAATTATGACCTCTCTAATAGACCAGGGGAAGAGCATTATTCTTGTCTTTCCAGGATCAAGATTAAATTTAATGCACTTACAAGAAAAGAACAATTGCTATTGCTTCCAGGTGAAATATGGTTATGTTGTTCTTGGCATCTGGAGTGCATATAAGGAAAAAAAATCTGCTGCTGGATTAATTGTTGTGGTGATGAATGACCCAAAAATGATCTTGTTTTGTCTCAAGAGCTTCCTCAGATCTGCAGATTTTTCATGAGATAGCAGTTTAAAAAATGGATTTGGCTTTGCAGATACACTAAGATCCTTTCAGTCCTGTTTTTCTCATTCTTGGATGTTGGCAGGATTCCTTCTCCTGACTTTCTGGGAATTTGATGAAACAAAAATGGGACCAAATACTCCTTGTTTTTTATCAAAGGGCATCTTTTTTTTTTTTAATATGGATATATTTTCTGTATACTGAATGACCTGTTCCTGTCTCTCCCTGTTTTAATGGAACAAATATTTACATTCCAGCTATTTAAGGAAACCATGACCATATTAATGTCAAAGGTGTAACATGGCAAGCATTTAGAAATCAATACCATTGTTCTTTCAAAGATCAATTCCTCTGCTAATGCTAGAGGAATGCCCTGGGATTGTCACTGAAATTTGAAGAACTCCTCTGTTTATTTTAATCAGCCTCTGGAATGTGATGGAGCCAGAGGCCAGATCCTTCTGGAATCTCTTTGTACCAGGTGCTGCACAAACATAAATTCCTCTGTGGAAGAAACTGCCCTGTAGGGAAACACTTTCCTTCTGTGTGAGCCAGGGAATCTTTTACATTTGGAAAAGGCCTCTGAGATCATCAAGTCCAACCTTCAAAGTTAGCCCAGCAAAACAGATTTTAAATGGAAGTTATGGCAAGCTGCAAATTTTGGAGTTCCCAGTAAAGACCTGTTCTTATTTGAAACATTTTCTAAGTAATGTCACATTCCCAAGCCTTTAATCACCATTTTGATTTGTGAAGGTGTGAATTCCACAGAAATAGGCATCACCATGTCACTGATGCTGGGCTTGGAGTTTTCTGGGTCAGCTTTATTGTGGGTTTTAAGGATTTAATATTTATTTCAGGGTAGGCCATGAAGGTTTTTTTTATTGAAGATAACTAAAAGCCTGAAGCTTTTGTTTAACAAACAACATGTAAAAAAACACCCCCTTTTGTTAATACAATCATGCCTTCCCTCCTGTGCCTAAAGTATTTTATATAATTTATATTCCATGCAGGCACAGTTTGCTGGAAGAAAATTTTCATAAGAAAGAGATTTTCCTTGAAAACTTGATTTTCCTTGAAGCTTTAACAGGCTGGCTTTTTCTCTCCACCAGTAACTCCACTGATCCTTGTGAGCACTCCCAATGTCCTGTAGTGGCAGAGCAGAACTGTAACCAAAAATGTGGACGTTGCATCAAAGTGCAGGGAGGGGCAGGGACTTCCTGTCAGAAGCAGCAGGTTCATGCAAATGGAGCAGGCAGGTTGCTATTTAAGAGTGGTTTTCTGCCCTCCCTCAGCTCTGCTAGGAGCCAGCCCTGGGTGTGAGATGGTCTCTGCCTCAGAGGTGGCTTCTGAAACTGATGGTGCCATCAAGGGACAGCATCTTAAACACTTTTTATGTGCTGGCTGCAGAGAAAGGAGATGTTGCTCTTTGCCAAGAGCAAACTGACCACTTGTCACCTTTTCTGTCCAGGAAGAGGAAAAAAGGAAGGCAAAGGAAGAAGAGGAGAAGAGAGAATATGAAGAGTACCTGAAGCTGAAGGAGAGTTTCGTAGTTGAAGAGGAAGGGGTTGAAGAATCAATGACAGAGGAACAGGTACGTGGGGCTGGTTCTGCAGTTCCCCTTCCCTTGTTAGATTTACTGCATTCTGTCTTGTGGAAAATGAACTTGAAAGTGGGAGTCAGCCAAAGGTTTCTGCTTGTGCAAGCTAAATTGTGTCTGTGGCACAGGTTAACCCTGGAATATTTCCTGGGGAATGCTGCTGTTCCTCATACCAGACTCCTACAGGTTATTTTGGAGTTCTGAGGGAACTTGCTGGAAATGAGTTCTATCCTCCCTGTGTCTAAGAACTGAAATAAAACTCATTCTGGAATTCAGATAATCTCTCACTGTCAGCAGCTCTGCCTTACCCACAGAGACTGAGCCAGTAAAGCTGAATTTGGAGTTTGAGAGTGCCCACAGACCTTGGGGGCAATTACTTGGGTTTGGCTTTATTTTCTACGCCAAGAGAGCTGCTGTGAAATCAAATTAAAAACCAAGTTCTTGCCTCAAAAGTTTTCTGATAAGGGAATCCTCAGGACAAACTCACTGCTGCTCCTGTAGCTGCCTGAAGAGCTGCTGGTTGAAAAGTGATACTTGATATAAAATCACAGCAAAGCTGAAAAAGTTTTGCTGTTGTCAGAGGCAGAGTTCTTGTTTTGTCTGGTGAAAACCTGTTAAACACAATTTATTTGCTATCACATCCTGGAATTGCTCTTGGGTTGTAGCTGCCAATTTGAGCTGTCCAGTGCATTTCTTGGGAAGGATTTATTTCAGAGCCATGTGTGCATTTTGCTCCTCTGCTGAAGAGACTCTGGAATTAAATGGATTTGCTTTAGTGTGACTGAGAGTGGCTTTGAGCACAGCAGATTGTGCCCAATGTCAAGCACCATTGACTCATTACAGATTCTCACTATGGACCTCTTCCCATCAAGAAAAATTCCTTTATCAGGCCAGGATTAACACCAAGAGAAGTTCTATCTGGTGATGGGGAATTCTCTAAGATGCAGTGAACAGCAAAATGCACACCTTCACTGAGAGTTCCTTCAAAAATCTGTACCTGTCCTGTTAGCAGATGAGATTACTCCAAAATATTGACATTGTTCCACTTCAAACACCCTTTAAAGCTGGAATGTGTTGATTGTTCATGTTCCTACAGCTGCCTGTCAAGGAGAAATTGATCTCCCTCCATGTCAGAACAGAGGAGGGTGTTCCTCACCTAAAAGAGCTTGGCAGGCAGTTGATGATGCCTGGGTCTCAACCTGAGATAACTTTGGTAGGGGTGGGTGAGGAGTTAGTTAGAACTTGAATAGCAGGTGATTTAAAAGTCATATTCAGAACTAATAACAGGTACAGAATTATTTGGAGACAGCAGAAATGAGAAAGAAATTAAGTTATCACCCTGGCCTCGTGGTGGCTGAAGTACTGAAGCATTTCAGTATCCTGTTAGAAAAGCTGACTCTGCCTTGTGTTGTTGGGGCTGCTTGTGCTGAAAATCAAGCTCCTGACTCCAGAGCTCACCAGTTAATTAAGGCTGATTGATTTCCAGGGTTGCAGGGTAACCTGATCTCCTTTTAACTTCAAGGCACACTGTTTGCATTGCCTGTGAAATGGAGCTGCTGACGTTAATTTCAGGTGCATGGCTTTGAAAAGCTTGAGCCTCCACGGGTGCCGTGCAGCTGGGCTGCACTTGGCCATCTGCAGCTCCTGAGTCACTCTGGGTTTTCCTCTGCACAAGATGTCCTTGGTGTGTGACTTAGTGATGCTTAAACTCATCCAGATATGGTTATTTCTGGGTATTTGTGATGAGGAGAAGAAAAAATTGTGTGATAACCTTTCAGGAAACCTTTAAATTGTACCTGAGCCACATTCAGAAAATACTTGTCAGAAATCCCTCATGAAGATTAAATCTAGATTATTTTTCTTCCCAGTTCAGTAACTCAGAGTGTGTGTGTAGTTAAAACTTAGGAATTATGCAATTCTAAATGCTTTTATAGTATTTATACTCAGCAAGTTTTTGGATGCATGTATTGCTCATGAATTTAAAATAACAATTGTTTTCCTTGCTGTCTCCAGTCTCGCAGCTTTCTTATGGAATTCCTGGAATATATTAAGGTAAGGTGCCTTTGGTTTTTCTCCTTAGATGGTGTGAGATACCTTTTGTCAAAGAGGGACATCTTTACTTCCTCTTTCATTTATTTAAATATTCACCAATTAACAAAAGCGATGCCTTTGATAAGCGTTGTTTACTGAACCAGCACGAGCACATCCATTGTTGCTAAAATGATATTATTCCAGCTGGGTCTTGGCTTTTGGGGCAGGATGTGGCTCCTGCCCTGTGGTGTAAAACAGGCCTGGTGGATCTCCCTCAGAGTTTATGGAAGCAGTGTTTTGCTGTGGATTGGGATTTGGGATATTCAGGCTTTTTTTCTTTGTGATTTAAAAACAGCCTCTCCACGTGAGCTCAGTAGGGAGAGTTGCTGTACCAGGAGGGTGATTTTGGGCCTCCAGTGCCAGCACTGGAAAGCTCAATCCCGATTTTTCTTGTGATTCCTTCACTTTTTTCTGCCTGTGCAGCTCCAAATGTTGTCTCAATGCTCAGCAGGGCAGTTTAAGAAGCAGCTCCCCTGTTTTAACCAGGGTGTGTCAGTCTTCCTTTCATCCCATTGTGTGGCTGGGTGTTTAAAACCTGGGCTGTGCTCATGAGGGTTTGTGCTTTTGATCTCTGAGGGTAAATGCTCTCCACTCTTGCTATATCAAAGGTCAGGTGCATTTTTCTCCTCTCACTCCAGCACTGTCAAGCAAATCTTTTTTCCTAATGAATCCCTTTCTTCCTTTACTGAAATCTGAACTCTCAGGATGGGTGAAGTGTGTGAAAGGCTTGTCTAACAAGCAAATCTCTTGGATACTTAGTGAGCTGCTAATCATTTTATATTCCAAAATCTCACCCTTTGGGCTGGTTTTGCATGTCCATTATCCCAGCAAAACCCTGGACTTGGAGATTTGCCTCATGGATAACTCTCCTTAGGGAATCCTTTGGAGTGATTGCCAGGCAGTTCTGGACAAGAGCTCAGAGCAGAGCTCTCTCTGGGCTGCTCTCTGCCTCTTATGACCTCTGTAGGTAAAAAAGGAGATTCCAGTGTACCTTGGGTTCTTCCACAAACTCTGGGAGGTTTCCAAGGGCAGGGCAGACCCTGCCCATTGCCCCAGGGGTTGTGGTGGATGGACCAGATTAGTCACAAACTCCCAGTTCGATGTTTCAGCACCAAGTTTTGTATCAGTCACTTCATCTTGACGTCAGAGAAATTAAACTTGGGCTGGAAACCGAAGTCTGAATATTTGACACCTGATTTCCTCTGCAGAGCTGAGCTGCAGAACTGGGGCATGGCTTTCTTTCACAGGTTTTAAGTATTTTTCTTTAATCTTGAAAATGTGCTTAATGTATAGATTATGTATTGCCCTCATCTTCTGTTCTGTTCACAGAAACCATTGACAGGAAGCAGTGCTGAGCTGCTCATAGCTGCCTGAAAAATGTATAAATTAAGAGTAATTGGCATTTTTTTAAAAAATTAATTGAATTTAGCTCTTCTGTTGAATAATTTCTTACGCTGGTATCATTGACTGGAGAAAGCTCACCCCATGCTTTCATTCTTAAGGGTGTTGGAAGCAAAAATGCAGCCTCTTGCTCTGTTCCATCCCTTGCTGAGGCCAGCAGCAGCATCAGCCCTAAAATGAAATGAATTCAGGAAAATGTGGATGTGTTTTTGTTGCTGAAGGAAAGTTAAGGCTGTCTCTAGAACTTGATGCATGTGGAGAAGTGTTTTATTCCCTTGGGACCCCACGGTGTGTTGTATTCCAGAGTGTTGGGGGTGCCTCCTGATCCCACCTCCTTGGGCTCTCATTCCCTGCAGGATCTGTCTTGGAAAGCTTCCACTAAACTTGGTCACTGAGGGGGGAATTGCTTTAAGTGAAGGTTTAAGTCCTGTTTTTCTTGTTCATGTGGCTTTGCACCAACCCCCCCAATCCCTTTAAAAGAAGATGTGACGAATGTTGGCAGTTCCCAGCTCTGAGAACTGAATTCCATGGACTGGTTCCAGTTCCATGTGTTCAGTCCATGGTATTCAGTTCTCTAGCTTGGCTGCATCGAACTTCACAACTACTAAATCTGTCTGTGGCTTTCTTTTTGGTCTGATTTTATTAATGAAAGAGATTAATCTATTTCAGCCTCTCTTTATTTCTTCAGTGGCCTCCTCAGTATGATCTCAAGACCAGGACTTTATTGTTTGTTGTATATAATTTGTTAATGGAGATGCAGCTCCTGTGGCTGTACATACATGGATTTTAGGAATGTAGTCCTGAAAATTAACTGAGCTTTCCAGCAGTTTTGTCTTTTCCAAGCTCCTTACAAACACTGCATCCTTTTGCTACCAAACAGATGAGTTCCTAAAACTTTGGCTGAGAAGAGAACAGGAACCAAGTAGCTCCAGACAAGCACTGCAGGTGTTTTCTCTGGAGCTACAGAGAAGCACAAAACCAGATGTGAGCAGTGGAGGCTGTGCCCTGACTGAGAAAAGCTGCAGGAAGAATCTGTCAAAAGCAAAATGACAATTTGCAGTTCCAACACTGACAATTTTAATAAGGTGTTGGCTTGCTTAGGAAGATTATTGTGGCATTAATACACATGACATCAGTAAAACAGACTAAAGCACTTAATGCTGCCAGTCTTGCCTGGGTTTTATGTAAGTGCTGATGCACACCAGTGATCTTTTTTAAAAGGTGCTTTGAAACATCCCTCAAAGAAGAAAGGGATCTTGATAAAACACACTGGAAATTTAAGGTAGCAGCTGAGAAACTCAGGAGGTGGGGGAACAGAGTCATGGCTGTTCCTTGTGCTCATCCTAACGTAAGGAAAAGTCCAGGATCAGTGCTGGCAGATGTTTGAGTCTTGCCCTAAGTGGGTCAGAGCACTCACTCTTTCCACAGAGCTCACTGCTTTAGGTAACTTGAGAGTTTTACATCAGAGGAAAATGCTTACTAGGAAAAGTTACTTACAGGCACAGGTTCTGCTTTGTCTGGTTAATGCATTTTTTATTTGAATGCAGAGGAAAAAAAAATCCCAGCTTTCTCATTCATCAGCTTAACTCTTGTTTGTTTCCACAGAAAACAAAGGTTATCCAGCTGGAGGACTTGGCTTCACATCTGGGTTTAAGGACACAGGTAGGCACTGACTTTTGGGGTGGAAGTACTCATTTTTGCTGGGCCCCTGCCTCCCTCTTAAACTAGAACTCCATTTAAGTGTGCAGTGGGTTACTTAAAGGAATTTATCTGGTTAAAATCTAAATAATAATTTCCTTCTGCAGTCATGTAACAACAAGAAAAAGAGAGAGGTGGAACTGTAGAAACCAGCTCTTAAGGTGCAGTGGAACTGCATGCTTGGAGTAACTGTAGAGTAAACCCAGCCAGAAATTCATCAAGTTGTTGCTTTGGGTTGGTAGGAGAGATTTGCTCCTAAGAGGAGCAGGAAAAGCTAAAAAAACATGGAATTTTTGAGCAAGGACCTTGGAGAAGGACCTGTGTGCTTCATGGAACTTCATGCACTGCACAGCCTTTCCATGGGAACATTCCTATAATCCCCTGCTCCTTGAAACAGGAGTTCCAAGGCAATAAAAGGGACAGGGAATTTAATTTGAACATCCCAAAATGCCAAAGAAATCGCCTCTAAGACCAAAGGGCTGATTACATCTCTCTGTGTGGGAGTACTGAATTCCTTAACCCTGAGGGATTTCAATGTAAACGTCTGTAGTTTTTCTGAACATGTGATTTTATTTTTTTTTTGTTTCCCTTTTGATCAGTCTGTAATTCCATTTTCTCTTCTGCACAGGATGCAATTAACAGGATCCAGGACCTGATGGCAGATGGCACCCTGACAGGTGACAGCCAAAGCACAAAGGGGATCTTTCTGTAGCTGCTGAAGAGGTGGTGGTGCAAAAAATACCTTCCCTGCAGAGAGAGAATTCCAGTGTCATTCCTGTTTTAAGCATCTAGTAGGACATGATAGCTAGATATTTATATTTTATTTATTTACCCATCTGCTGAAGGCCTTTTGGGGTTGCTGAGCAGCCAGCTGCAAATGGAGCCTTCTGAAATATGAGTTTGAGAGGATCACTGGGATGATTCGGGGTGGTTTCCAAGCCTGGAGGTTAAAGCCAGGACTGGGGTAAGGCATGTGGGAGAGGCAAACATCCCAGAGCACTGCAGAGGGCTGGAGTCAGTGAAGTGCTTGTTCCCAGCCCTGTTCCCAGCCAATCCAAGTTGGAATGGCAGCAGAGAGTGAGCATGAACAGGGCTGCTTCAGTGCTGGGCAGCCTTGTTCTTTCCAAGGGTGAAGTAGGAGAAGGTGCCAACACAAACATTTCCTGACCTGAGCTTGTGCTCATGGCTGGAGAACAACTGTCTCAGCAAGGACACGTGGAAACCCTTGGAAATGCCCTAAAAGTGCTTGGGATCCAGGGATCAGGATGTGTGCTGTCCTGGCTGGCTGTGCCCAAAGCCAGGGAGGCTCTGCCTTGGTGTAATTACATAAAAAACAGAGTTCTGTTCTCAGTCTGCTTGGAGAAACAAAAATAGGGAAACTGAGCTGCATTCCCTTTCAGAGGGGAGCTGGAAAGGCTGAGCTGGGTCCCACAAGGGCTCTCGGTGTCCCCCTGGAGCTTCCTGCTCTGCCTGAGCTGGGAACATGAGCACCAGAAAAAGCAGAGCTGGCAGGATGGGGCCTGGAGGGGAATCCATGTGAGGAGCAGCTGAGGACACTTGGCCTGCTCAGCCTGGAGAAGGCTGAGGGGAGATTCATCAGGTTCTGCAACTTCCTCCCCAGGAGCAGCTCTGCTCTCTGGGACAGGACCCAGGGAAGGGCTGGAGCTGTGTCAGGGGGATTTAGGTTGGATTTAGGGAAAGGTTCTTCCCCCAGAGGGTGCTGGGCACTGCCCAGGCTCCCCAGGGAATGGGCACAGCCCTGAGGCTGCCAGAGCTCCAGGAGGGTGGGATTGTTGGGGTGTCTGTGCAGGGCCAGGAGCTGGATCAATGATCCTGCTGGGTCCCTTCCAGCTCAGGACATTCTGTGGTTGCAGGAGAAGGAGGTGCTGTGGAGTTCCCAGGCAGCAGTTCCCAGTGCACAGCACGTTCCTTTGAGCAAAGTGAGCATTCCCAGGGCCCTGGGCTGCTGGCACAGCCCTGCCCCAGCACCCAGCAGTGGCCAAGAGAGAAAAACCTGCCTGGCCTAGATAGGAAAAGCTGCTTCAGCAGCTGGAACATCCCAAAGCAGTGCTGGGAAGTGAGGGGAGCCCCAGGGCTGAGTGCAGGTCCTGTCTTTGCCCTGCAGGTGTGATTGATGACAGGGGCAAGTTCATCTACATCACTGCAGAGGAGATGGCAGCCGTGGCACAGTTCATCAAGCAGCGAGGCCGAGTCTCCATCGCAGAGCTGGCCCAGGCCAGCAACTCCCTCATCAACCTCCAGCCTGACAGCAGAGCTGTGGCTCCAACCCTGGCCTGAGGACAGCACTGCAGGGCTTTAACCTCTTAAGGAATAAACCACGTCATTAAAAGCTAACAGGAACCTCCCCTGCTCTGCTCGTGGTGCCTGAAGGTAGGATGCTCTTTTGAAGCATCAGCTGCAACCTCAGAAGTTTTGCTTTTCCTTCAGTGTATAAAGACAAAACTTGGAACTCTAGAGCTGGTGTTAAATGCTAGAGTTGATTGCCCAAGAGGCTGGCCAGGAACTCAAACACTGATGCACCTGTAGCCCAGGAAGATCAGTAATTTATCCCTTGGCAGCCAGTCTCATGTTGCCATAAACAAACTTTTTTGTTGTTTGCAGATTCTGATGTCTGTAGCAAATAGATTTGGGGTTGATTGCATTCAGGATTCTCCACTCTGTACTGTGGAGCTGTTTAACTTTGTGTTGGACACAGCCATAGGTGTGTAGGTTTTGGCTGCTGTACCCACATTGGGAGGAAAGAGTAAAAAGAAAATACTCAACATGTGTCTTTGTTCTTGCTGAAATATATCCTGAAACTCTGGAAAGAACAGTTGCCCTGTTATAAATTCCAGGAGCTATTTCAGGAAACCTTTGCTGTATAAATATGTTTTCCTTGGTTTCTGTAATATAAAAAATTTGCTTGCAGACAAGCTGCATCATTTCCCTGTAGCCAAGGGACAGAAACCCCTCCAGGGAAGGGCTAACTGGGCTCATTTATTGTGCAGGCCAGTTCTGCTGATACCAAGCAGATCCTGGTGATTCATCCTTTGAAGTCAGAGCCAGCTCAGAGTGTCTCAAGGCCTCAAGCACCCCCACCCCGTGGCCTCTGTGTTCTGCAGTTTTTATTTTTAAATAAAAACTTCAGACATTCTGAGTCATGCAATTAATGTTCCAAGTTAATGGTTATTAATGTACTAATTGTATGGGGCAGTGTATTTCCTGCATAAGAATATTTATTTTTTTTTTAATCATTCATTAATTTTCCTTTCTGAAATCAACAGAATTTATGTGGGTAAGCACTAATTGGGGAGGACAAGAGGTTTTGTCTCTGCCAAACTTAGAGATAACTTGAGCAGACTAAAAGCCACATTATCAGTGGGATGAGACAGCAATAAAACAATGGAAGGAACAAATTGCTTTTAATCTCTGCACTGCTGCTGGATGTGAGAGTGCAGGAGAGTGGAGTTCCACCAGCACCACGTGTTGGTGTGAAAGATCAGCACATCCTGAGTCCAGCAAAGAGGTTATTGAACATTTGAGGCTTGTAAAGTCTCTTAGAGATTTCACAGTAAATTTATAAAAAATATTTGGCTTTGCTGATATTTTTTTGTTCTGTCTGAAATTACTCTTGTAATAAAATCAACAATATTGAAAGAACTGCAGAGGTTTGTGTTAGAAATGGGCAGGGATGGGGTAAGACATGACTGTGAGCTCTGCCAGCAGCTGCTCTGCTCTCCTGATCCTCTCCCACCCTTTCCATCCCTGTTATTTTCAGCTGCATCTTCTCAGCACTCAGGAAAACTCATTTTTCTCTCATTTTGGGCTGCTTTGCTGCATGTGAATTGTGAGGCTGGGGATTTACATGAGCCAGGAGAAAATCACGTGGGTTAAAAAAAACATGAGTGGCCTTCCAACCCTGCTGAAAACTCCTGTGGGACAACCTCTGCTCTGCCTTGAAGGAATTGCTGCACTTCCCTGAGTTTCCTGAGTGGCTGCAGGAGGTGAGGACAGGTGGATGTTGGTGCTCTGACCCTGTGCCTTGGGGAACAGCCACCCACTATTCAACTGCAGCTCTGTTTTCTATTAAAGGAGTATTTTGATATTTTCTAGGAATTCACTTCCTAAGTCCCAGGAGGCAGCTGAAAGTCTGGAACTCAATTGCTTCAGGCCATTTGTTTGGATGGTTTATAAATGAGGCAATTCAAACCTAAGCTGCTGTTTCAGTCTGTGTCTGTGGAAATGGAGAGAGAAGAAATTCAGGGCTTTGCCCCCAATATTGCTTCACTGCCTGAATCCAAAGCACACATTTAATATATCCCAAAGAGACACCTGATGGGAAGAGAGTTGTTCCCTCCCTGCTGGCACTGAAGTAGGGAACACCCCTGGGTGTCCTGGCTGAGCTGGGAGTTGTCCCCAATGTCCTGGGTGAGGATGGTGGCTGAGGGTGCTGGGGAGAGGTGGAACAGTCTGGGGGTACTGGAAGGCTCTCCTCTCCTAATTCCTGATAAAGCCCAGTGTTTGGGTGTTAAACTTCATCTCCCTCCAGCCTTTCAGTGCCTAAAGCTCCAAGAGAGCTGGGGAGGGACTGGGGACAAGGATGGAGGGACAGGACACAGGGAATGGCTTCCCACTGCCAGAGGGAAGGGATGGATGGGATTCTGGGAAGGAATTGCTCCCTGTGAGGGTGCCCAGAGAAGCTGTGGCTGCTCCTGGATCCCTGGAAGTGTCCACAGCCAGGCTGGACAGGGCTTGGAGCACCCTGGGCTGGTGGAAGGTGTCCCTGTCCATGGCAGGGGATGGGACTGGATGAGATTTAAACTCCCTTCCCAAACCACTCCATCATTCTGTGGGCTCAGGCCAGACTTTTCTCACTTTTACCCTGATTCCCTCCCTCACCCCATTCCCTGGGGTGAACCTGTGGGGCTGGGGCTAAGCCCTGACACTGGCACAGTCAGCACCAAAACAGTAAATCCCTGGTGAATAGGGAATACAGTAAAATTCTGGGCAGTGGATTTTGGGCTCCTCACTTTGGGATGATCCATGTGCAAATCACTCATCAAAATCAGCCTGGGCAAGGGCAGCTCCTCCCTCTTTGCAAAAGACAGGGGATGGTGGGGATATTTTCCTTCCTGCTGCTTTGTCCAATCTGCTTTCATCAGTTTTAAAAAGGTGGAAGATTTCCCTATTACCTGACTTTCAAAAAACTCCCTATTTTCTGTTAAACTTTGCCATGCATTATGCAGCATTTTTCCCCCTGAATTAGCACAGGACTCCCAGGTACTCTGCTGTACACGGAAGGAATAATAATTAAAATAATTACAAGCTCATTGGGGTGAACTTGTCCTAATTTTGCCATTCTACCCCAAGGCAAAGGGCAAAAAAAAAAAATTGAAAACCTTGTCTTGAGAACACACAAGGTGAGATCTCATCAGGGAAAACTCCAGCTTCTTGTCTGATGGAAGAAGGGAGTTTGTGCAAAGTATTTACAGGTTAAAAAATAAACTTATAAGCAACAAATGCCACAAGTTCTCATTTCATTTATTCTCATTTGATAGGAGTTTTTCTACCCATCGCCCTCAAGGTCTCTGAGTTTTCTCTGTAACTATGGATACTAGGAACAGATTTGGGGCTTTTTTCCTTCTTGTTTGGGGTTCTGTTCTAATTCATACTGCATGTTCATCATTTAGGAAAACGTTAAATATCACAAGATGGCAGTGAATCACAAAGCTGCAATATTCCCCTCTGCACAGGAACAGCCACGTTCTGCATTCATGGAGTTCTTTCTTTTTAACCCCAAAAGCAAATCCAGATCATTAAAACCAATCTGTGGCTTTAGGGATCCCTGCAAAAAAAAAAAAAAAAAAAAAAAAAAAAAAAAGCTGATACCCAGGAAAGTCTTATGCCTACAGCACAGAACTTTAATTCTTTTCATCTTCTTTGATACAAAAGTAAAACAAAGGAAGGGGGAAGTATCTCCTTCCTGCCCTAAAGACAGAAGAACATTTTATGATCTCTCTGGATACATCAAACATGATATTTTCTATCCCTGGGGACAAGGTGGAACAAAGAGGGCCTGGTTTTGGAGGCTCCTCAGCTGGCCTGGGATAAAACCCCACACCTGGAGTGGCCCAGCCCACCTGGTCCAGGTTTAGTTTTGCCTTCCTCACCCATCCTGGTTCCAGGCCAGGCTGGACAGGGCCTGGAGCAATCTGGGGTGGTGGAAAGTGTCCCTGAATGAGATGTGTTTAAGGTCCAACCCAAACCAAAAGTGATTCTTCAGAAGGCTTCTCCTATTGGGATGGATTGGTTGGGTGATGAGATTGGACGAACAACTCCAGATTTGTTCATTGTCCAGTAATAATCCAGTTCATTTCTCTGCTGGAGTCAAAGACTTGCCCTTCCCTTTCTGAGGTGAACCAGCTGAGCTGATTATCCCTAAACCCACAGGTCCTGTGCAGATCTGCACTGTGGGACACAGTCCTGCAGCAGAGAGGCACAATTCCCCTTGGTCTCTCTTTTTCAGACCTTTTAGTGGCCTGAAATTTGTTTCAGATGACCTAAAAGCAGGGTTGGGATGGTTGCAGAGGGGATCTCGCTGTGTGCTCAGATGTGAACTGTAGGAGGGATGGGCACCTCCTAAAACACCTCCTGGCCAGGTGGATCCAGGGTCCCTGCAGAGGACACACATTCCTGCTTTGTCTCAGGGAAAAAGTCCTGCCAGCATGGAATTAAGAGCAGGGGACAGAGCAGAACAGTGGCACTGCTTGGGCCTGGCAGGAGATTCTGGGCTCAGGAGTGTGGCTGCCACAGTCTCGGAGCAGGACATGGATATCCTGGTCCTGCTGGTACCTTTGGGCCATCTCCCACACCCAGGAGAGCTGGGGGACACTGCTGTGGCTTTGCTTTTCCCCATCTTCCTGCTAGGAAAATGCTTCTCTGGAATGTTGTGTGGGAACTTCTCCCACTTGCCAGGAGCTCTGTGGGGAGGGGTGGCCTCAGGTGTCCCAGGGGATCAGCAGGATCATGGGGCCAGGATGTCCAAGCAAGGAGAAGGCTGGGATGGGACAAACCCTGCAGGAGGTGCTGCTACAGAGCTGGCAGCATCAATAATCCAAATTTCTCTCATCTGTGCCAATGCAGGAACATTGGAAGAAAAAAAAAAAACAAAAAACAAAAAACAAAAAACAAAACAAAAAACCACTCCCCAAACAAAAAAAAAACAAGAAAAAGCCCAGGGTGGGACAAGGACATCCCACAGGAGCGTGGCAGCTCCTGAGGACACTTCCCTGGGTGCTGGTGACCAAGATCAGGGTCAGGCTGCCCCATTTAAAATCATTTAATCCCTCAGTGTTCCTGGCCTTTAGCACAAGCAATCCCATCTTCCTGTCCCTGGAGCGGCCAGTCAGGAATCCACTCTCATCTCCTGCCTCACGGGGTGTCCCTGCCACCCAACAGCCTGTGTCCCGTGTCACCATCACCGGCAGGAGCCGAGGTTGCCACCCCGTGGGCTGGGATCCGTGAGCTCCTGCTGGCAGGAGGGAAGGGAACGGATGGGGAAGTGCAGCCAAGCTGCAGCTCTTGGTCGTAACCCTGAGAAACGAGGCTGAGCTGCAGCTCCGACACGTCCCACGCTCATTGTGGTGCCTCCACGCAGGCAGAGAAACCTCACACCCATCCCCTCCCATCTGCACCCTGCCTTTATTCCCTCGCTGCCGCTTCCATCGGTGCGCTGAGGGTGGGATTAACCCCTTCGGGGAGTTCTCTTCCTAGAGCAGCCACCCCCCAGCCACTCTCCGTCCTGGGGCTGACCTCACCAGCCCTTCGGGGTCTGCCAGGGAGGCCAGTCCAGCACAGGATGAGCCCAAAACTCCCAAAATACAACGTGGGGAGTTCTGGGTGTGATCCTGGTTTGTCCCAGCACTGGGGTGGCAGCAGGGCCAGGGCAGTGCCCGTCCCCTGTGCTGGCACTGCTGGGGCACCTCCAGTGCTGGGGGCACTTCGGGGCCACTTGTGACAAAAAGGGCATTGAGGAAGGGTCTGGAGGCCCAGGAGCAGCTGAGGGAGCTGGAAAGGGGCTCAGCCTGGAGCAGAGGAGGCTCAGGGGGGACCTTGTGGCTCTGCACAACTCCCTGCCAGGAGGGGACAGCCGGGGGGGTCGGGCTCTGCTCCCAGGGAACAGGGACAGGAGCAGAGGGAACGGCCTCAGGCTGGGCCAGGGGAGGTTTAGGTTGGATATTTAAGAAATATTCTTCACCAAAAGTGTTGTCCAGCCCTGGCACAGCTGCCCAGGACAGTGTGGGAGCCTCCATCCCTTGAAGGATTTAAAAACCGTGTGGATGTGGCACTTGGGGACACGGGGCAGTGGTGGCCTTGGCAGTGCTGGGAGAATGGTTGGACTGGATGATCTTTGAGGGCTTTCCAGCTTTAATGACTTTATGATTTGGGCTCATGGCCATTGGAATAGCTACTGTATTTTAGGGAGAGCCCGCAGATTCGGGGAGAGCCCGCAGATTCAGGGTGACATTCTGCCAGCACCCGGTGGCCCCGGGTGAGCTCTGCCGTGCCCAGACCGCTCGGCACCGATGTCCCTGGCCAGGTTTGCTCTGAGCTCTGCCCGGCACATCTCCCACCTGCCCGCGCTCTCCCGAACCCCCCTTGGCCATCCCGGATCCTCCAGGAGATGGCAGCAGCAGATCTCGCATCCCCCCTCCCGCGTAGCATTTCTATGGCAACGCCAGCCAAGCATCCCAAGAGCTCGGAGGGCGAGCACAAGGTTAGGGAGAGCCGTGGCACCCCCAAAGAGCCCCTCTCCCGCTTCCCAGGGCTCGGGAAAGCCTGGAGGCAGCCGCCTGCTGCTCTGCTGCTCGCACAGCGTTGCGACATTGAGGTGACAACCGGGGCATTGGGGTTAGATTAACCAAGCTTGCCGACTTTCGCTTCTTTTAGCAGGACGGGGAAGCCGCTGGAGAAATCGCGCAGCTCCTGGATGCGCTGGGAAGGGCAGGATTGACAGGAAAAGCTCTGCAGCAGCATCAGAGCGTCGCGGCCACCGGCCGGGAGCAGCCGGAGCAGGGAATTATTTGCGAGCTTAGATCCTGCTGCTCCTAAACAGAGGCTCCGAAGTGTTTGGGATGCTGGCTGCTCCCAGCCTTGCAGCCCGAGTAAGCTGCTTAGCACAAGTGCTGTAATCCAGGGCCGCGCTGGTGGCAGCAGCAGCGCTGGAGCTCATTAGCATTTGCTAATGTGCCTCGGTAGCAGAGCACAGCCCCGGCAGCACCGAGAGCATCCCGGGGATTTGCACCGAGAGTTTTTGGCAATTAGGAGCGATGTAACGCTGAGTTGTCGCCGGGGACGTGTCCCTCCATCTGTGGTTAATGCCACCCACAGCGGGGGGAGTCCTGGGCAAGTCCTGAGCTGAGCCCTGGGATGCAGCTCAGGCCTGAGCTGGAAAGCTCCAAGGAAGGGGTTTCCCAGAGAATCGAAGATTTTGGGTTGGAAGGAACCTGAAAGATCATCTCATTCCACCCCCTGCCATGGGCAGGGACAGCTTCCACCATCCCAGGGTGCTCCAACCTGGCCTTGGACCCTTCCAGGGATCCAGGGGCAGCCACAGCTTCTCTGGGCACCCTCAGCACCCTCATAGGGAACATTTCCTTCCCAAAATCCCATCCAACCCTGCCCTCTGGCCATGGAAAGCATTCCCACTTCCAGCACAAACATGCCATCGTTCCTTGGAGTCAGGGCCCAGCTCAAGCGCTGCTCCAGGAGGGCAAGGAGGGTTTGGAAGGGGTAGTGGAATCTGGGGTAGTGGGAGGGGTCTCTGCCCATGGCAGGGATGGAACAAGATGGGATTTAAGATCCTCCTCAACCCCTTCTGTAATCCCAGTGTTGCTCCCCTCAGCACTGGGGGGGATAACCCAGCACCCCTGATTTGTTCCCTGAGCCCTGGAGCTGGTTCAACCCTGTCCCCCCAGCAGAGAGCAGGAACAGCACAGATCCTGTCCTGGGGCTGCTCTCCAGCTGCTCCACCTTTCCCTGTGGGATTCAGCTCCAGCCAGAGGTGCTGACCGTGCTGGTGTCACCCTGCTGGGACCTGACACAGCACAACCCTGCTGTTGTTCCAGCCCTGCTGACAGCTGCTGTGGATTCAAGTCCCAGAGATGGACTGACACAGCAGATATGGCCCCACAGATAAACACATCATCATCATCATCATCATCACCAGGCCTTTGGGATCCTTAGGAATCTGCCAGGTGGCTCCTTACTCTTGTGCAGTTCCAGGTTGCTTTCCTAGAAGGATTTTACCTGTTCTTCTTTGCAAGTTTCATTGGACAGATCCTGACTCATTTCATTTTGTCATTTGAACAGCTCTGAAGGGCTGCAGCTTTTTCCAGCTCAGCAGAGGGCGAGGTGCACTGTCCCAAGCCATGTCCCCAAGGTCTGGAGAGCCAGGAGTGGAGGAGCATGGCACAGGGACAGGACAGGGACCTCAGTAGTGGTGCCCAGCTCCACAGGACCCCGTCAAGGAGAGTGGGAAAGGCACAGGTCAGCCCTGCTGGGCTGTTTGGTCGCTCTCCAGAGATGCTGCATGTCTTTGTCTTCTTTTTCCCCTTGCTAATTTTCCCTGCTGTCATTATTTGCCTGACTGGCAGAAAGGATTCACACTGAGTTAGCAGAAGTATATTCACATGCACACTCATCCCAGAGAGCTGCCACTCACCAGCATGCCAAGATATTTTGGGTAAACTGAAATGGAATAGAATAAAGCCAGAATGCAAAGCAAACTGCTTGTGCAGACAGCACAAAGCACCCAGTTTGCAAAGGACCTTGGTATTCTCTGCTAGAAGGTTGATTATGCCAGGAAAATCATCCAGCTCGCTGTCCAAAGCAGCCTGAGCTTCACTTTAATCTCTGAGGAGCTTCACAAACACCCAGGCCAGCCCAGCTGTTTGTCCTGTTCTTAAAACCCACCTGAGGAACAACCCCAGGCCCGGGCCCTGAGGGAGCTGTGGCCTTTGGAGGTGACCTGACACATCCCCTCAGCCTGTGGAAGAGCAGGAAAGGAAAAATTCCAGCACAAAAACACCCCCTAAAACTCTCATGGAGCTCTGTAGTGAGGATATGGGGTCACCCCACGTTTCACAGACCCAGGGATCATCTGTAGCAAGGAGCAGGGGCTCCCTCCCTCACAGACCACAGGACTGGGCTTCACCACCAACCTCCACTTCCCCACCCTTCCTCCCAAGCCCAGCCCCTGTGTCTGCTCCAGACAATAATCTGGGACAGAAATGTGGCAGAAGGATTCTCTCCAGAGGGTTTGACTGGTGCCAGGAGTCCTGCTGCTCTCCCAAACCACCAGAGCTCAACAGGGAACATGAAATCTTGAGTTTGATGGAGCCTCTTCTGAGCCAAGGCCAGGAAAAAAGGAGAAAAAGGAGTTTTTCTTCCTCTGCAAGACTTAAATCAGGCTGTCAGGAGCCACATCCCTCCTCTCCACCTCTGGATATTGAAGTTGGCACGTTCTTAAGATGTCCAGACACCTTCTGTGAGGAAGAAATCCTACACTGAGAGGAGTGGTTGCAGCTGGGCTCCCATGGCTTTTTCCCTGCCAACAGCTTTAAATAAAAAATGTATTTTTTAACATAAAAAGGGCAGGATCAGGATGGGAATGACCTGTGCCACCACAGAATCCAACAAGTCCCTTGGGTAGAGGGGGGACTCTTCAACATTTCTGGAAGCAGATCATGGCAGGAGGGTGGCAGGGCAGATCCAAGGGGACAGAGGAAGGCTCCAGGTGCACTCAGAGCAGAGGCTGTGATGGCTGAAGTGGCTCTGCTTCCCTTTTCCTCCCTCTCCACCTTCCTGGGTGTGCCAGCACCTGGGAAAACCTTTTGGCCAAGGTTCAGGCATCTTGTTAAGATCCCATTAAGAAAGACGAGCTGGAGCCAGTGCTGGGGATGGAGAAGGAAGGACACCAAAGGCCCAGCAGGTCCCAGCAGGGGACAGGGTGTCCCCAGGGTGAAGGACACCAGCAGCACACCCCCCCCAGTGCCCAGGCAGCTCCTCCCAGCCCCGTGGCTGCTGTCACTCCTGTCCTGGGCTCTGCAGAGCCGTGAGCTCACTGCCTGAGCTGAGCCAAGCACAACACGCTGCATGAGGCCGTTCCCAGCTCTGACATTTGCCAGAGGAGATTTCCAGCCCCAGAGCTGCCATTCCCTGCTGGATGCAAACCCCTGGCAGTGCAGCAGCCCCTTCCCTTCCTCTGGAGCATCCCCACCTGCATCCCTCCGTCGGTGACACCTGAACTGGTTGTCATGGAAACCCGTGCTCTGCTTATCTCCCGTGTCCCTCCCGACGCTCTGCTCCCTCCAGCCCTGGATATTTGTGGTCTGAGATGCTCAGGGCAGAGGTTTCCCTGCACCCCTGTGGCTGGGAATGTGCTCCCAGCTGGGAATGCTGCTGGCATCAGTGGGAAGTGAGGGCAGCCTGGGGTCACACGGGACCCCACGAGAATTTCCCAGCTCCAGGTGCTGTTGGCCAAGCTGGAGGCAGCGATTCCCATCTCCCCCAAATCCAGGATTGTTCACATCTGCACGTCCTGGATGAGTGAGCAGAGGCAGCCAAATATTGCCAGGAGGACTCTCATTTGAAAAAAAAAACCCTAAAAACCACCAGGATCCACCCCTCTATCCATCCCCAATATCAGAATATTTAGGGATGTTCTTAATAAAGATGCACTTTTTAATAAACTGCTGACTCTGATTAATTTCAGGGTGGGGTTGATGCTGTTGGACAGAATCCCATAGAACCATGGAATTGTAGAAGCTTGGAGTGGTTTGGGTTGGAAAGGACTTTAAAGACTATTTTGTTTACCCCCCTGCCATGGGCAGGAACAGCTTCCACGGTCCCAGGGTGCTCCAAGCCCTGCCCAGCCTGGCCTTGGGCACTTCCAGGGATCCAGGGGCAGCCACAGCTTCTCTGGGCACCCTGTGCCAGGGCCTGCCCACCCTCACAGGGAAGGATTCCTTCCCAATATCCCATCTAACCCTGAAATATTTGAATTTTTGAATGTTGAATGGAGTTTGAAACCATTCCATTATCCCCACACTTCTTTTATGACAAGTTTGGGGTTTCATTCTGAATTGTTCTGGGAATCCTTGGGAAGATGAGGCCAAAGCCTGTGGAAAGACAGGGATTTCCCATCACTCAGCACCTCAGCTTTTATCCCTCATCCCAAGGAAAGACCCCAGGGAAAGGCTGTGCTCAGGACACCCGGCAATTCCATGGAGTCCTTTGGAAATGGGCTAGAAATAAGCAAAACCTAAACAATGTCTGCCTTCAGCCAGCTGAACACCCTAAAAACATCACCCTGCCTTGTGGTGAGGAATCCAACAACACTCAGGGCATGGAAAAAAATCAGTTCCTTGAACCCCTTTGTGGCTGCAGTGAGATGGGATGGGATGGGATGGGATGGGATGGGATGGGATGGGATGGGATGGGATGGGATGGGATGGGATGGGATGG